>PXYN01000330.1:0-180915 GCA_003056585.1 Lecanicillium sp. MT-2017a
ATGGTGAAGATGGCTATGATCACACTCAATATTATTATTTACCCCCACACCCGCATTATTTATTTCAAAGATAAATTGTAATTGTTTATTGTACAGTTTTTCATAAATTAATAGTATTCTACAATTTCCTATACCCCCCCCCCCCCCCCCCCCCCCAAAAAAAACGCCAGTTTGCATGCTAAAAATAAAAGTACATAGCTGAGAGCAACTTATAAGAGCCATCCTCTAGCCTGCCCAATCTCATAACTGTAAGCTTTAGAACCCAAAGTCCCGGGGTATTTACTCCAAGTAAGCCCAAGCAACAAAAGACACCCATCTTTACTCGCCGGCCGCACGCCGGGCCTTTTCGCGGTTAATCTTCTTAAAGAACGCACTGCTCTCTTGCTTGCCCTTCTTCTTGAGTGCCAGCTTCTTGTTCTGCTCCATGTACGCCATGTCCTGGCCGCCGCTAAGTTCGCCCAGCGTACCTGCAGTGCGACGGGCGCCCTTCTTCTTGCGCCGAATCGCGGCACTGTGGAAGAGATCGTCGGTAATATCCTCGTCTTCCATGCCTTCATTCTCCACCAGCACCTTTTGCAGCAGCTCACGTCGCTCACTTGCCGTGGCAAAGGCCAGTCCAGGTGTCTTTTCGATGTTGGCGAGCTGCGTAATTACCTTGAAGGCGTAGCCTTGGTCAACCAGAAACGCTTGGCGCTTCGAGGAAAAGTACATTTCCTGCGTGTCCTTGGAGACGAGTGAGTAGAAGAACGCATTGAAGCCTTCGTCATTTCGGCGCTTGGCTCGTAGAATACGCCCCAACCTCTGCGCTTCTTGACGTCGTGAACCGTAGTGAGACGAGATTTGAATAAGGCAGGTCGCTTCAGGCAAGTCAAGAGAGGTATCACCAATCTTGGAAAGGAATAGCGTATTCACGAGCGGGTTATGCTGGAAGTTCTCCAGCACCTTGAGTCGCTCAGGTTGTCCTGTACCACCATAAATGAAGGCTTTGCCTAGCTTGAGAGCATACGCCTTGAGAGCATACACATTATCGGAAAAGACAATAATCTTGTCTCCTCTCGCCTCGTGGTAGTTGATGAGGTACTGGCAAGCCTGGAATTTGCGAGGGTTCATGATGTAGAGCAAATTCTTCTTTCGTGATGGTGCTCGCAGATATTCATCGTAGAACTCCGTCGGCATAGGACACCAGACCTCAGCACATTGAACGCGGGCAATATGGCCCTGCTTGGACAGCTCCATCCAGTTGGCTTCGAATAGCTTGGGCCCGATCAAAAAGTTCAAGTCAGAAATTTTATCATCTTCTCGGAGCAGCGTCGCTGTCAAGCCAAGCTTCGAATGCGTCTTAATAGAGGACGTAACCTTTCGAAAGATATTGGCTGGTACGACGTGAACCTCGTCAAGTAGCATCAGACCCCATTCACGTCCGGTGAGGAACTTCATCATCTTTTCAGCGTCGTATGATCTGGCTCGCGACTGGGTAACCATGGAATACGTCGTCACAATAATACCCGTACTGCCAGTAAAGACGGAGCCTTTTGAGTCAGACGTAAAGGCGACAATATCGTCCGGGTTGATGTTGGACCACTTGAGAAACTCTTGCCTCCACTGAACGACAGACATGGAGCTGGTGCACAGTACAATGACTCCCTTCTTGATAGTGCACGCCGCCGTGATCCCTACCAGCGTCTTGCCGGCTCCGCAAGGCAGTACAATGAGACCGCTCTTGGCTCTGCCGTTGCCAAACATCTTGCTAAGGCTTTTTTCCTGGTACGGGCGAATCTGAGTACCCGGCCGAAGATCAATGTCTAGGCTGGGATTCACCTCGTCTCGGCGGAAATCGTACTCTTCGAGCACGGGGTAGCCGAGATTCAAGCACTCCTTCTGAACCGTCTCGACATTTCTATCTGCGATTTCGAACGAGTGGGTAACTTCTTGGTCGTCGTCGTCATCGTCGTTTAGCGTCGCCATCACATCGCCTTCTTGGATAGGCTGCCCTTCCTGGCCGTTCTCGCCCTTTTGTTGTTGCAAGTCGTTAGCCTGCTTTACACCAGCCGCGTTTTTCGTGCCCGGGATGACAAGGCCTCCAATCTTTGGCGCAGCGCTTGTCGTGATCTCCTCTGTTCCATGCACGCGCAGAGGTCCAATCTTTGGGTTCTTCAGTAGTGTCTGGAGCATTTCGGGATCTGGGCTTTCGACATAGTATTTCGTATTTTTCAGAACCAGTTTGACCTTGCCGTAACTTTGAGTGCAGTTGGTGATGAAGGCGCGAATCTCGTCGGGCAGTGGTGTCTTGAGGAAGCGCTCAAGAGTGTTGATTATATCGTGTGGCGACAATCCGACAGACACAGCGGCGTACAAGCTGTGCGTGGTGAGGGCGTACTCGTGCACAAACGTCGGTCGAGACAAGGGCTCGGCAATGGTAATTAAGAAGTCCTGGGCTTGTTCCGCCAAAGGATTAAAGCTCTCAAGAAAGATTCGGCCCTTTTGGGGGTCGATCCAGAGAGGCCTATTCTGGTGGTCCTTCTTCAGGTCCAGATACGAATAATCATTATCGCCAAAGATGTGCGGCAGTGGCTCTCTAATATCGTGTCGCTTTTGATAGCGACCGAGGGAGAACCGATCTATATTCTTGTCGATGTCTCGTTCTAAAACCTCGTCGACCGGCGCATCGTCTTCGTCCATTTCATCACCGCTGTCGACACTCCGAGGCGTCGCTGCTCCAGGCGTGCTCATGCGCGATGACCTGCCCGCCTTGGCACCGCCCTGGACGCTGCCGCTGGCCTTGCGCTTCGTCGGAGGCATGCTTACTTCGTCTGTCGGTACAGACTAAAGAAGCAGGCCGTCGGTGGAAGTTTGAGCCGGTGGCAATCTGATGATGGCAAAGTGTGAAAGGAAGCGATCGAGCGTGAACGTGCTCGTCATTATAGGCTGACTAACTCTGCTGGCCAGGCAGTTCATCACGTGCCAACACCACAACCCCAATGATGTTTGGCGGGCTTTGTGTAGGCGAATGGCTTGAATCTTTTACACGGACAGTTTTCGATTTGTCATAAATTTAATTTTATCTTCTCCGGCGCAAAGCTTGTTTCGTATGGTTGTTGTGGCTTAGCGTGCGCCGAATCCTGTGTTCACGGTAGATTGTATGTAACTTGAGCCCTTTCGGCGGCAACCGGCCTTTGGAGGCTTTCAGCTCGCACGTAATTTATCGCATGAAAATAAACGCCTGTAGCTTCAATGAGATTTTTGGCATCATTACGTATTACAATATTGATTCTCTTTCTAATATATCGCAAGTCTCGACACAACGAAAGTACATCTGCCACTTACTGCAGTACTATGCCGCGCCGCCCGCCAGCAGTCCCACCGCCCAGCGCCTATCGGGCTACAACCACAATTTCCAGATGCCCCTCCATCCAACGCACCTCCAACCCAGGCATACTCAATAACCAACCCATGTCAGACAAGGACAGTCTTGCAGAAGCAGCAACCATGTGGTACGTCCCTCCGTATAGGACAGCTGTCGCAATTCTTCAACGAAGCTAACACAATATGCAACCAGCAAACACGTTCTCAACGCACAAGTCGCGATCCGCTCGCCATGCTGTAAGCCTCCTATCCATGTCAACCCAAGCATCCGCGCCCTCCTAACTCCTTTCCCGCCTCTAGGCCGCAAATGGTTCGACTGCGCACAGTGCCACGAAGACAACGAGTCGCATCCGCTCATGCAGACATTTGAGATGACGTTTGCCTGCAAAAAGTGCAAAAAGTGCTTCCGCAAGGACGCCCAGGAGTTTGACGAGAGCGACGAGTACTGCCCGCACTGCGATAACCACTTTGTCATCGAAGCCAAGACGCCGAAGCCCGCTTTGACGATTGAGAGCGACGACGTGCGCATGGATAGCAAGCTTCTCAAAGATGATAGAACGCGACAGCAGGGCGGACGCACGATATTCGACCCTACGCCTGACGTGGACAAGTTGGGTTAAAGGACGAGCGTTAAGAGGTGTGGCAAGGTTGCGCCGGTCTGCGCAAGAATCATGTGGCGTTTTTATTACATTATCCTTACAACTATCATCTACAACTGCGGCTACGGAAACCGCGCATGGGACACGAGAATAGGGCCAAAAGAATTATATCTGTTCATACAATGACATTGTCTTCTATTAAACAAGGTCGCAACGAAACACTGGAGTCTATTGTTACTGTAATCATTCAGCAGCAGAATCATCCTGGCCCCTGGTTGGGATAGATGTGCCGCTAATGCCAGGGCGGCCAGTCTTCTTCTTGGCTGCCTCCTCCTGCTTCTCTTGCTCAATCTCCTTGACGTAGCGCTCAATCTCTTCTGTTGGCAGCATCTCGATGGTAGCTCCTGGAGCCATCAGGGCAATCTCAATGTTCTTGGCACCTGTTTGCACAACTTCTAGCAGAGACTTGATAGCCAGTCTGATGGTAGCCTCGCGGTCCATTTCTTCCTTGTAGTTTCGCTCGAGGAACTCGCGGACAGTCTTGCTCGAACGGCCGATGGCGTTGGCTTTCCTAGAGGATTGTTAGTTTCAGTACATTTGTGTTTAACTTAATCTCTGAAGCACATACCACGCGGAGTAGATTCCAGAGGGCTCTGTCTGATACAGACGGGGAACTTTGCTGCCGTTGTCGAATCCGACGACCATGGTGCTGATACCGAAGGGACGAACACCACCAGCCTGGGTGTACCGTTGTTGCACGCCGGCAACATACTTCGTAATATAGTCAATCGTAACAGGGTCCTCGACGGAAAGTCGGTGCGACTGGGCTTCTAGACGAGCTTTGTCGACAAGGATTCGGGCGTCGGCGTTCAGGCCGGCAAACGCAAGGGCGACGTGTGTGTCGAGAACTTGAATCTTTGAAGGCGTGATTCGGGTATCTTGGAGCTTCATCGCCGATCGCTTCTCACATCCCAGAACAACGACATCGTTTCCCTTGACTCCGACGGCGCAGGTACCTGTAGTCACAATGAGTACATATTCTTTCGCAATCCGTCTCTGCGTCGCGACCTACCTCTCTTGACAGCCTCGCCGGCGTATTCGACCTGGAAGACGTGTCCATCGGGACTGTGACAATGTTAGATGAAGAAACATTTGCGTCGCAAATGGTTCGGCAGCATACCTAAAGACTGTTTGCGGTTGTTAGCATTCGATCAGAAGTGTAACAGCAAAGCCACGGAGAACTTACCCGACAGAGCTCTGTCGTAACCAGAAGCCATGATGAGAGCGGCGAAAAGATCAAGTTATTGCGTCGTGTGGTGAAGAGAGAGGCCGCACTTGACGAATTGACGGTGGTGATGGATGCAGGAGTCGCGGGATGGGCAAAAGTCGTGCGGTCGCGGTCTCGTTGGCAGGCACTCGGGATGATGCGTTGCTGTCAGTGGAGCTTCGTCAGAGGTGCGCTGCCTACTGCTTGTCTGGAGCTGGGAGCTTCGCGGCCATGGCGCGCGCAAGGGGCGGAGAAACCTGGCTGCCGACAACACCGTGCCAAGTGTGAAAACAACATCCACACACTGTATCCCAATTAGGAACTCGTCCACTGTACCAGCCAGCAGACTCTCGCAAACATAATGGTAGAGTGGGAAAAAAATTTGAAACGGTCAATTTACCAGCTTGAATTTGATATTTCGAGTTACTTCAGACAATACGAAAAATTAAAAACTAGATGAGACCGCCAGAGGTAGGCCAGCTACCGGCGACTGTCATGTCATGTCCTTTGTATCCAGTCCAGCAGCGTGAAAATCCAGCACGCTTCAATGCAATTTTCCCCTTTTGTATCCTTTCCCATCTTTCAGTGTATCGTTCTATGATATAATAATACAACAGCCAGCTGGGATGTCTCTCACAGTGTGAGTTTCTGTGTTTTATGGCGTCAAAACTCGGCAATTTGGATCCAACTCTGGGCCTGCAGAGTGTTTGCAACCTCCTGACCCTTGCCAATTAGTCGAGCTTTGAAGTTTTCCAGCCATAAGCTCTCTAGTATACCATCCTGCGACGTCGCCTGGAGGTCGCGGTAAAAATCAATTGCTACCGTCATTGGTGCAACCAGCATGTCCGGCTGGGTCGTGTAGCTCAAGGCTGAGTCCAAGCCGCGGCAGATGCTGGATGCCAGGTCGCGGCCGTTGCGGAACTGTTGTAGGTCGAGCTGCAGTTCGGCCGGGAGGTCTGGCCACATGGAGCAGTACGCATCAAGCACCGGTTGAAAGATTATAGTGTACAGGTCATCGATGCAGCGGTTGAATAGTATCTGGGACATCCAGTAGTAGAGCATCACCAGGCCAGTTTGCTCGTCGCGGAACGAGTAAAAGCTAGAAAATGGGATCCCATTATCCGGTGTGCTGTAGGGCTGGTTTCCTCGCATGTAGCGACTGATCCAGTTTTGAAAGTTAGCACGCAGCATCATGCATCGTTGAAGCATGTTTTGGGCGGTCTGTCGCCGGCTCAACGTCGCCGGCTGAAGAATAAGTTCGTCCGCCTGTGTAAATAGACGTGGCAACGCCAGTATAAGATCAAACAAGCAGTCCACTGGCGACTTGACCTGTCCCTCCCACGGGACAGATAACCATTCTCTGGAGGATATAAAGGTATCTTGTCGGTTCAAGAGGGCAACACCCATCTAGCGGCAGATGTTAGTGCTCAAACATGAAACGCTTCAAATACAGGACTACAAACGTACTGCCATTGGACGGTATACCCGAACAAAGAACTGGTGATTTGGAAATGACGAGAAATGACTCGGGCCGAGCTTTTTGACCAAAGTTTCAGAACCAATTGTCCATTGGGAGTTGGGAGCAGTTTGCTGCAAACCTAGTTAGCTCAATTTCAATCAATACTGTCTCTCCAACAGCGACTAACCTCGAATAGAAAGACACAGTACGAGTCTGACGAGGTAGAGCCGCCCTGGACGCCCACACCCCTGTGACACAAAAGGCATTGCGCACTAACCCATAGACCGGGGTCTGCTGCCGGCGTCTGCAAGTTTGGCAGCGAATAAGGAGGGAGAATCAGGTCAAAGCCGTGGCCGTGGCCGCCCGCGGCATCGGACCGGATAATAGTATGGAGGCTAGTATGGAGTGCCGTTAAAAGAGGCGAACAGCCAGATCCACCGTTTGTGAGATCGAGGTGTTGATCCCAAGCCGAGCGATGGGGCTTGGCCTGAGTAACGTGCGCCTTATCGAGCGACTCCCTCTTTGGCTGAGGAGACTTGGACTTGGATTTGTCCTTTTTAGGAGTTGTAACTCTGGGAGGATGGGAGGCGACTCTGCCTCTGCCCTCCGGTGTGCCGGTGATGAAGACTCTCTCGCGTTCATAGCCTTCACACTCGCGACCACTGGAGATGCACTTGCGGCACTGGGGCCGCTCATTGGTGCACTGTAACAAGTTTGGCAAGTTAGTGAACAGAACATGATTCATACGGTCGGATCTCATTTGACGAAGAGGAGAGCAGGCACAGTAACAAGCAAGCCACTTACTGTGACGCGACGACGTCGACACGTCTCGCAACCTTTGTACTTGCCAGGAACGCCAACCATGATTGAAAGACTCAATGATTAAACAACGACTCAGTAGCACACTCGTGTGACCCTCAGTCCAGCTGTTCAGGGGATGTCTGATCTCCATCGAAAGCAAGAGCGGCTTAAACTTTTTGCCACCGGCCCAGCCAACTATATATGTTTGACGGGATGACGAACAGGAGGAGCGGGAAAGCCCCCAAAGACAGCCGTTTTACGACAAGCCGGTGGCACCAAGGGCCCTCCCGGGCTAAGACTTTACAGCATGTAAACCGATTATTCGACCAGGCTTGCTCCACTGAGTAAGCCATGACGGTAGGCTTTTTGGCAATGGCAGCCGCCGATTGGCACGGCGGGCCATGACGACGAGAAACAGCTGGCCGCAGGAGTGAGTTCTGGGGCTTTCCCAGGCCCTGCAGACGGGGTTTGCATGGGTGCGGTGTCTATGGGTGGTGGGAAGCGCAACCTTCACAGCAAATGCTGCGATCCACTACGGAATCGCCGTTGAACCTGCATTGGAGTGGCTCCCGCGTGGTGGGGGACGGACACGGCACCAGAGGGAGAGTGAGAAGGAAAAGGCGTGGAAGAGAGAGGCTCCGCTGGGCGGCGCTGGGTGTCTCGACAAATTGAAAGCCAGAGAGTACGATTCTTGGCCTCGTCGCTGGGTCTCAGCCTCGGACAGCAAAGACCGAGTTGAGAGTGGTGGGCAGCCAGTCGGAGCCCAGAAGCAGCCTCTGGCAGCCTGTGGTTCACCACTAATCCCGGCCATCCTCGTGTTGCCAGGATTATAGGAGGGTCGCCTGGACGGGGCGGTGGTGGCCCTGGGACAGGGGGACAAGGGGAGGAGAGGAGCTAGCCTGGACGCCAGTAACAAGCTTTTGGACGCCCGGCGCCGCGCCACTGGGACCAGGTCTTGGATGGGCGCACGAGCAAATCCATGCGTCGTAGGGCTGATAGAGTGGCGTGCAGAGGAGGCCCTCTTGACTTTGAAGCTGTTCCAGCCCCGTGGTTGGCTGCATCGCACATGCGAGCTGATGATTTGTGCTCCGTAGCAGAGGGGACCCGGATGCGTGGCACACTTGTGGGAGGCCACACACGCCCCTGCACTACTCTGCTGCTCTGATTTTGCATGCAGGGGCAAGTGTAGCTCTGGGGTCGTCTGGGCAGGCAATAGAGTCATAATTCATCGTGGACGAATGACGAGGGTGAACCGTGTCTTGGTAGATGTGTCCCGTCATCGGGTCCTTGCCTATCCGCGTAACATCTCCCGCTCATTGGCGAGGTTTAGCTCATTCATGTGCCGGGGCGGGAGGCCGGAACTGGGGCCGCCGAGGGTCTGGGTGTACACGGCATTCGCTTGCCGTTTTACATAGTAATTATTTATCCAAGAAGTACCTCCAAAGTGGTACTCTTACAGATTAGCGTGCGGGTTGACGGACACTTGCTAGAGCTGTCACTCGACCTGTCAGCGGTAGCCGTGGGTGTGTTGTCTGAGACCTACAGATTGTTAGCTCCTTAGCATCGTCTTAGCTTGGCGCAGAGGCAGCTAAGGCTTTGGGCATTTGTAAACCATCTCCTGACAGGGCTGACGGTAGGAGAGCTGACCATGAGGCGCCGGCATGTTATCGTTGTTTTTCACACCCAGTCATACTGGCCCCTTTACAGAATCGCGGGCAGGACTAGGCCGAGACAACGAAAAGGCTCAATCTGCAGCTCACCGTAGATCGCTGGACCGATGCTCGTCGCTACGTGTAAGGCGCGGAAATGGCATGATGATCTATAACCGCCACGACGAGGGATTACCACATGAAAACTCGTCACGGTTCGCAAAGGAAACCAAGAGAGTGATAGTCTTTCTTTTAGCTTCTTGACAGCATGACGCCATGTAAAAACCCTCCCATCCATGTGGCCGCCAGACGTACTATTCGGGCCGCTAGGTGATGGATGTACACCGTGGGGGCGACACCTAGCGCACTCCCTCCTCGTTTACTCACATGTGCCCATCCTCTTTAATGTTGTTTTAGTTGACGCATACACGCGTACGGCACAAGCACCCGATGATAGCTGGGGCTCTTATACACCGAATAGTGCCGCAATCTGGTAGCTGAGGCTGCGGCTGCCGGGCGCATCGCCACCAAAAATGACATAGAGTGCCCTTTAAACGTTGATCTTTGACCATGCCCATGGAATAAAAGCTCACAGTCTATCGGACAACCCCGAGACGAGAACGCGCACAAAAATTGTTCTTGCCAATTCTATGGCTGCACAGCCCTGTCATGAGATCGCCAGCCACGGAACAGTCGGGATGCCGCCCAATCCGGTTCAGCCGCTCGAAGGGCTCAACGGGAGGGAGAGTTTGAGCCGGCTGTACTCCGTAGGCTATGTACAATATGTAATTGCCACGTGTGTCTGACGTTTTTCCTGGCCGGGTGTTTATGGTATGATGACAACCCTGTCTGCTTCAATGACGAGCAGGTACACCATAAAAACGCTGTAAGTAATTGCAGCCAAGCAAAGGCAACCACAGCCACCAGACGGGGATGCGGGCACTGTGGAACTCCGCTGTCAGAATGTGGACTTGGGCGAGAATCCCGCTGTCCACCAGGCGGTTCTGTGACTTCATTGGCCGGGGCGCTAAAATTAGGGGACGACTTTTGAAGTTTTGTCATACCATATTCCTCCACCGGTTTTCGTTTACTTTATTATTTCCATATTCGCGGCAACTACTGCCGACTGCTCATATGCCGCGTTATCCGCTTCCACGTTGAACGGGCTGGTGCATCGAATTTACAGCTACTGCATCTTCGTGGAGGTTCAGGGGACCCAGCCCAAACCAGCAACAGTATCCGTTCCATTCCGTGGCACCCTCACAGCTCGAGCAACGTCCTATTGACCATCTTTTCAATACCCTCTGGGTGATTAGTCTCCATGGAGGAAATTAGTCCGACGCCTAGAACTGCGACCAGGCTCGGAGACTTGGCCGAGACTCTCCGACATCAGAAACGTTTTCCTTCGTGCCGGCGGTACTCGTTGATATTGCTCGTTTTGGCAACGTATAACTTTAGCCTGCTAGTTCATCACGCCAGTGGGGTACGGCGAGAGTATGACTATTACCATGCGGCACAGACTTGTATAGTAAGTTGGCCCGCGACTCCCCGCTACACACCACCTAGTACTATTACAGCAAATGCACCAGGTAAAGTTTGCCTTAATAACCGTCTTAGCTCATGAAGCACCACAACCTTGTTCAAAAGTACGGAGGTGTATGTCTGGTGGATGGGATGACATGTAAATCCATGTCCAACGCGTGCAGCCTCGCCTTTCCCAATTCATCTGCGGCTGTATCAACTTGTCCAATTACAAGGCCGCTCTCGTTTAAGCTGGCATTTCATTCATCCATGTGCGGGCAGACGACCACCACACCGGCCGCCTGAACAAATCAGCTTGGTTCTCAGCCTTGTTTAAAGCCCCGGCCGCTAATAAGCACGTCTACCAGTTGGCCGAAAATATGGACGCACGAAAGGCAGCACGACTGAGACCCCGATCAGCGCCCTCTCGCCGCCTGCCGGGCGAGGCTGACAACGGCTAGCCATGTCTGGAACTCGCCGACTTGAGATTCGCCGTCGAGACTTCAACTCGATGACGTTTTAATATTGTGCACTAAGTTAAATTGCCGGCTTCGCCGTCCTGTGTCAGAAATTACATAAATGGAATTCATACAGTGGGCATAACACCGGACAAGGCCACTTGTAGGCAGCCATTGAGCATTTCCATGAAAGAAAAAAAATAGTCTTTCCATAATATCTCTTGGCCAAAGACCTTGCCCGAACACCAAGTACTTTGCTCTACAATCAATATGCAGGACAGCCTTATCTGATTATAACCATAAAAGTCAGCACCTTCCGTCCTCTCTCATCCACTAATATGGAAGGCGGCCACTGCTGAGCCATTGATCCCTCTCGTAATACAAATTTAGATGTATTTGTAAGGATTCATAATGCCGTTCTGTCATCGGAGTTAGTCAGCAACATTGCACTGCCACTGGGGATAGATAGGTCATGGCACCCCGCGGGCGCCGAGCTCAGTCCTGATGGCCGCTAGGAAGGCACCAAGACCTGTGAACAAAAGGACAGCGGGGTGCAAAGGGACAAGCTTCAAAGGTGACTTACCGGGTCGTATAATTGCTTAATTTGACCCATGAGGCCAATCATGATGTCGTCGCGAGAATACTGGATGTAGTTCTTCTTGGCAAGACCGAGACCGTGCTCCGCGCTGATGCTGCCCTTTCTCTTCTCAATCCACTCATATACAAATGGCTCTAACACCTTCTCGACAGCCTTGTCGTAACGTCGCACAGCGACATTGAGGTGCAGGTTAGAGTCGCCCATATGGCCGTAGCCGATGACGCCCACTACGGGATACTCATCGGTCTCGCCGACGAGGCCCGCCTCCTTCATCCGCGCGTCAACGTCCTCGACAATAGCGTACATCTCGGCTAGCGGGATAGACACGTCGTATTTGTAGACGCCGCCCCAGTGGGTGCTGACCTCGGGTACGCCCTCGCGACACGACCAAAGCGCCTTGATCTGTGTCTCGTCCTGAGCCACCACGCCGTCGGCGATAATCTCCTTGGTCATGACGTCCTCGAGGAACTTTTCCAGCTTCTCGTAGTCGTGGTCGCCGTTGGAGCCGCTCGTCTCAATCAGGCAGTAAAATGGGAACTCGCCCTCCAGAGGCCTCTTGTCCTGCTTGACGCGGTGCACGAGGTCCTGGCTGAGCCCATCCATGAGCTCAAAGGCAGAGAGAATCTCTGACAGCTGTGACTTGGCTTCACGGAAAGCCAACTGCGCCTTTTCGAACGACTCGAGACCGAAAAAGGCTACGTTGACTGCCGGTGAGCGCTGCGGGCACTGGATGCACAGCTTGGTGATGATGCCGAGCGTGCCCTCTGCGCCGATGAAGAGCTGTTTCAAGTCGTATCCAGTGTTGTTCTTGCGCAGGGTGCATAGGTCATTCATAACGGTGCCATCCGGCAGGACTGCCTCCATGCCCAGCACGCTGCCGTGCAGACTTCCGTAGCGTAGCAAGCGCAGGCCGCCGGCATTGGTAGCCACGTTGCCACCTACATGGCAAGATCCCTTGGCTCCCAGGTCAAGAGGAAAGATGTATCCCCTTTCTGCGAGGTACTGGTCGGCGACTTCCAGCACGACACCAGCATCCAGTACCAGCGAGCCGCTGACCTCGTCCAGCGAGTGGATCTTGTTCATGCGGTTCATGCTGATGACAATCTCGTCAAAGACGGGCACCGAACCTCCCACGAGACCAGTGTTGCCACCTTGCGGCACAACTGCCAGGAGATTGTCGTTGCAGTACTTGAGGATCTTGCTGACTTCTTCGGTCGACTTGGGCTTCACCACCAGTCGCGCCTGGCCGCGGTACTTGTGCATCCAATCCTCATTGAACAACATCATGTCGTCTTCAGCATCTTGATTGACGCCGTCAATGACTGCGGACTCGCCACCCAGGAGCTCCTTGAAATATGCGACGTGCTCCTTGGTAAGCTGCGCAAACTTGGCGTCGCGCTTCAGCTCCGGGTACGTCTCAGCTGTCAGCTTCGCGACTTGCGACACTGGCGACGGCGAAATAAGTCTGTGCTGAGAGGTGGCAAAGCATCGTCTCGAAGGAACTGCAGCCGCAGCTCCTAAACAACGCGGCATCGCAGAACAGGCATGATTGCGAGCAAGAGCTGCGCGGCTTTGAGCGCCCACGGCAGAGAAAAACCGCGCGCGCGACACCATCTTCCTGGCTAACGAGGGCGAACGCGAGAAATGCAAAAACGACGGCAATTGACGCGTAGATACAGTCAAGAATCAAGAATGTATATTGAACGGAGAAAGGTTTTGTCAATTAATCTCTCTCTCTACCAGGGACCTTATCGGCTTTTTGACTGAGATGTATGAAGCAACAGGGAGGCGAAAATCGGGACCGCGGTTGCGGGTCTTCAATTGCCGCCGAACCCGGAACTCTACTTCCGACAGCCGGTCCACTTCGGGCGCCCATACATGGAATCAGAAGCACATGTCCTTTGTGTGCAATTATTCCGATGCGTGCATACAGGCTCGTCTTGCTTTTGTTCCATGTTTTCTGTTAAAATTCAATGTCTTGCTGATTTACATCGACTATACATTAGCACCGGACGGTGAGATATAGAGGTAGCCTGTGCATTGCTTCGTAGACGCCACCAGGCCAAAATTTCCTTCACCTTCATTATAAAACATGCTTCAATTACAAAGATATGTACGATATTTACCTGGTATAACCAAAACAATACCCGTTCCTAGTCCGAGGCCATTCGCCGACACAACACCAATTATGCGCTTAAAAATATCCTTCGCAGGGTTGCTTATACAGTATACAAAGTGTCCGCCGGGCAACGGCGGAAATAGTGGCAGCTTTACCACCCCTCACCCTTGCCCTTCTTCCTAGGGCTTGACTCCCCTACATTCGTCCTGTCCTGAAGCACGCCGCTGGGAACCTGATCATTGTCCCGTGCACGTTCGTCATTAAGCAGCTTCTCCATGAAAGAAATGTAGTCGTACTGGGGCATGCCGCGATCCTCCGACATGTCGGGGCCTGTGTGTGACGGCATGATGCCCACCAGTTGATCAATGACTTCGTCAGGCACCAGGCTGTGGCGCAGGTCCATTTCCGTGACATACGGCTTGCCGTCAGCGACCTCACGGAAGGACTGGAATACCTGCTCCGCTGTGTTTTGGTCCTCGGTGACATCCACCATAAAGCGGATAAACTGCTCAAACGTCACTTCATCGCGGCCATTGGACGTATCCCAGAAATAATCATGCATCTCCTCTTCTGAAAATACGAGGCCCAATGACGCAAGGGCCGCACTAAATTCCAGTTCTTGTAAAGAGTTGGAGTCGTCGCGGTCAAAATGTCGGAAAACGCTTTCAAATTCTTCAAGCTGTATGGGAGTAAGATTCGTCATGTTGCGCGCCACCATTTGATTCTCCAGGAATGAAAGCTTCTTCTGCACAGACGACTTAACCAGTGTCATTTCATAGGCGAGTTCGTCGTATGTGTATGTGGTGTAATCGTTTTCTTCAATGTTGGCCTCGACACATTTCGTTTCGACTTCCTCAATGGACTCCAAATAGCGATCAAGAGGAGGGAGGTTGCTGCTGAGCTTCCTGACATGATGCAGTTGGTCTTCCAGATCCCCATCCAGGCCAGATATGGCCAGCTGCATCGTGTTGAGTGCCATGGCGAAGTCGTTGGCCTTGTCTGCAAACGACTTTCGCAGAGCATTTTTGATACTATTTTCGTCAGCTTTACTTCTCTTTTAGGAACGCAGAGCCACTTACTCGCGAATAGTCTCGTTAATCAGTTGGGCTCGATTCATTTCAGTCTTCGACAGAGTACTCCATTCGTGTTCAAGAGTCTCCAGGCCAAGTTCTGCAGGCGGCTCGTAGGGTCGAAGACGATATGTGCCCAGCTTGGTCTTGATATTACCAAGCAGGGTAGCTAGATCGCTCTTCTCAGCAACCCAGTCACGCTTCAGGCCGCGCTTGTACGACGAAAACTCCGCAGCTTGTGCTTTGGCATCAACATAGCTGCCTTCAAACGTAGCCTGCTTCCATTCCTGAATCTGGCCTCGGATGTTCTTCAGCAACGCCTCCATGCGTTTCTCAAAAGCACTCTGCATTTCCCAAACACCTTGCATGCTGTTGACAAACTTCTCCACACGCCTACCGGCATTTTCCACCTTTTCCATCTGTGAGAAGGCGTGGAACCAGTATGCAATGTACGTCATCAGACTTCGGTCATCGGGCTTGGCCACATCGGCAACATCTTCCACGTCCAATAGCCTAGGGATGCCAATCTCCTCTGCCGCAAGGTCAAATGCAAGCTGCATGTTGCCTTTGTGGTCGGACTTGTCGAGCGAGTCAAAGTCGATCAAATCTGGTCTGTGGATATCGAGCAGGGCGCAGAAAGCCAGGCCGTCGTTCCAGCTCGCGCTAAAGTCGCGTACTTCCACTTCGTCGTAGCATGCCGTTTTACGCTGGCACCACAGCAGCAATCCTTCCTTTGCGGACATTCCCTCCTCATTGATGTCGTTAATGGTGAAGCGCAGAATCAAGGTCCATATCAAGCCAAGAACAATCTTTCTGTTACCGTCCACAATATCCTCGGCGCCAATGTTTGTCATTTGGATGCCACGGCATCGGATAAAGTCGAGAGCCAAGTTGGCATTTTCGAATTTCTGAACTCGCAGTTTCGGTTTCGAAGCATAGCGTCCAAGAGACTCTCCGGAGAGACATTCGATCAGGTGGATGAGGAGGACCTACAAACAGTCAGCAGAAACGCAGAAGTCAACAGACAAGGAGTTGGTACGCACACCGTCACTCATATCAGCCACCACATCTTTAATTTCCAAATCACGTTGGATTAGCTTCGTATTTAGCCTTCCAATAGCGTATTAGTGTCTGAAATGTAGAAGAAACGGGTAGGTGCTGCTACCATTTTGTAAACGTCTTCTGTTGGACGGTAATCCATCTTTGCTGGTCGGTGAAGGTCATTCTGAAATTGGGAGACCATGCGTCTGGTCAATGGCGTCACAGTCGAGTACAATGTTCGAGTGATCAGGCTTAGTCTTTGGCAAGGAAAGACAATCGTAGATCCGGTCGCATCAGGCGTGTGGCCTGGGTAAGCAGTCCTTTTCCCTCTTTGCCGCGTGAATAGGAGGTGGCTCGGCGTTTGTTTGGACAAGAGATGGGCTGATGTGAGCCGTTCGCTTTTACGTGATTTCGGCTCGATGATATAGCATACAGCTCGTAAACAGCACAGTATCAGCCGATTCGTGCGATTGGTCGATGATGGTGGCGTTGGGTATCGAAGGTGCCGAGTCGCCGTCACCGGGGAGTTGGAGTAAACAAACCGCTCGGTCAACGCGGGTGAGAGCGAGGGTTGCCGGGCTGCGGCGACGCACCACCCATTTTTAGCGCCTTGGGGGTAAGCTAGCGGCACGGCTCAGTGGTGGCAGACGGTGTGTCAGTGGGGTCTATTCCTAAACTGACAGGCTACCCCATCCTATTCTTGATCAGCGTGGTTTCAGCATGGCCTTGCGGACGTCGGAAGAATAGCCGAATCGTATGGTTTGCTGCCCAATAATTGTAATGATTGGTTTCAAGGTACGCAGTGATATCAATGCATGGTAACAACAACAGCAACCAGCAGGGTTCAGATGTGGTGTCCTCTCCCGACGACGGCTAGTATCCTGGTCGTTATCGTTTGTGCATTTATAGTAATACAGTATCACCTTGCGTGGTGCTTTTTACACAGCCCTGTAAAGGCGAAAAGTGCTAATATCTTCAATATTTTGCAAGCCTTCATAGCTGTATGCAAATGGGCAATAGTGCAACTTCAAACAATCACGCAGAGATGTTACCCTTGGTTGGTAAGGTATTTTGTACATTATACACCTCTAGAAAAAACGCCGTATTATACAGTTGAAATAGCCCTGAACCTCTCTATTTCGTCCTTGCGCTGCCACCAGCCGGCTTCGCCTTGGATCGCAAGACGAAACGCTCCTTCTTCCATGCATTGACCAACGAATCCACGTTGCCCATATCGTGCTTGGGCTTGCGCATGTACGTGAGTCTCGCCCTCCTGGCGCGCTTTGGTCGTCTCCAAATGATCTCGATTCCCGTCACAGTTGGGCTGTAGATTTTGAACCACGTCTCCACGCCAGTCTTCATCATCTGTCCGCGGAGCAGGATGGCGGTATCGGCACCTCGTCGTCGAATCTCAATGAGCGCACCGGAGAACGGTTCGCCGTTCTTCGTAGAGACCATCAATACGTCTCCCGGCTTGGCGCTATCGCGCTGCTCTTTGGAAAAGAGCTTTGTCCTGGCACCAGTAGGGTCCAGCGTCGTGATTTGAGCCTGTCGCAGCGCTGGCATGGGGTCGGGGAATGTAGATCGGGTTGACGGGATTTCGGGGTATATCTCGAAGCGAGAGACCTTGTGGTTGCGCTCATCTGTATTCAGGTTAGTATCCTTTCAAATGCACCGCCGGCATTGCTTCGACATACGTTGCTGTGGGCTGAAGGCAGGCTTCGTCGTGACGGGGCTGCTGGAGGCGGTCATCACGCTCCTCTGAAAAGTGCGTTGCTGCCTTGTCCTGCGCAGCGCAGTTTTCAGACAGCCTACCGGCCGTCCAACCTGTGCAAAGTTCATTGCTGCTGAATTGGCTGCTTCAATGCCGATGCTATTGCCAGAATTGACCCTGGAGCTGGAGACTAAAATGCGAAGAGGCAGAGAAAGTGGCTGCGCGGTCTGTGATTGGCCGCGGGCCGTACTTTTCTCCGACCCACCCTATCTGCTTGGTGGTCTCGCGACTTTGCTCTCGCTCTGGAGACTTTTTTGACGACGACAGTGGAACATCACCAATCGCCCCAAAATGTCGAAACGACCGATCCCTTCGGCTCTCAAGTCGATAGGCCGCCTCAATGGGGCTTCCGCCAGAATCCCCGCCGTTTGCGCGAGGCAATTCGGCACAACACAGCCCAGAGGTTCGTTGCGCTGTCGTTCCCCTTCCATGCAGTCAAACGGCAAGCTAACAAACTGAATAGGAGTTCGAGCTACATTTTCAGAGACCGAGAACGGCGAACTGAATGCAATCCTCAACACGATCCAAGAAAAGATTATCCTACCTTCCTACCTACCAACGAAGCAGCGCAAAATCGTCTTCGACCCAAAGATGAAGTCCTACCTGGAGCAGAACCCCGTCGTCATTGAGATTGAGGGCCTCGAGCACAAATTCTCCAGCATAGACAGGTTCAAGGGTGTTGTGAACTCGAAGAAGATTCTCAAGGAGGCCCTTGAAAAGATGCAGACGCGCGAGGACTGGAGCAACCTCGGACCGCTCCTGGCTGGCTATAAGAAGGCGGGCATCAAGCTGCACCCGAACCACTGGGGCAAGATTGTGCGCGTCGCAGGCTCGGCGGGACACATCTACACTGTGCTCGAATGCGCAAAGCAGGCCGACGAGACGGGCCTGCAGCTCTCCGGCTACGAGACCACCGTGCGCGTCCTTTCCCACGTCAACGATAAGATTGTCACGAGCGAGGGTTCCGTCCCGAGAGCTACACAGGCGCTCAAGTGGTCAGAGTTGGTGCTTGACCTCCTACAACGCCCGCAGCACGCTGTGTCGAAGCAGGCCAGCAGTGGCAAGGTGCACTTCTCCCGCGTCGTTCGCGGACTGGCCCTGTATACCCGCGCTGCAACCATCAAGGCAATGCAAGCTGCCGACCAAGACGTCGAACATCAACTCACATTGCTCCGAGACGAGGTCGAGCTTCTCAAGTCGTTGTGGAGCAACGTCAACACCAGCAACCTCAACGAGGACGAAGACTTCTCGAGACTGAACCCTGTGCTTGAGAGGCAATCGGACACGCGCGTCAATAAGGCTCTGAATGGCAGTGCCTACATCCAGGCTCTTGCCCAGAATATCAAGGGTCTGTCACTGACGCGCGAGCTGCTTGGTAGTGAGGCTCAGGAGCTGCAAAAGTTTGAGGCTGCCATCGCTCAGCACCTACAACAGTTTGTGGAAGGAAACAAGCAAAGAAAGGCTGGATGGGAGAAGGAGTATGAGCAAGTTACTGGCTCAGCGCCATCATGGCCGGCCATGGCGTAAGCCATTTCTACAGAATCAAATCACCTTTGTAAAATAGACTCCCATGTATGAAAAAATAGAAGCTTTTTTTTATAATCCGTACAAAAATTGCCGCGCCTCTAACTCTAAGGAAGAACAATGTACTTCTCCAGGTGCTTGGGAATAGCACCCAGCAGCTTCTTCTCCTCCAGCCACTTGCGCGAGAAGAGTCTCTCAGCATATCTATACGCGCCGTCACACAGCATCGTGACGACAACGTTGCCCTTTCCAAGCTTCTCGGCAACCTCCTTGGCAGCAACAACATTAAGCGCCGAGCTGGCACCAAGGTACAGGCCCTCCTCGTCCAGGCAGCGGTACACCATCTCAATGCTCTTCTCGTCCGCAATGGTCAGCGAGCCATCCACCAGCTCCAGATCCGGCTGCAGGTTATCAGTAATGCGGCCTTGGCCAATGCCTTCCGTGATACTCGAGCCCGTCCTCTCAATCAGCTTGCCGCCAGACGAGATATACGAGTGCAGCACACTACCGGGAGGGTCAGCAAGAAAGCTCTTGACCTTTCCGCCCGACACCTCCTTGAGGTATCTCGTCGTGCCGGCCAGCGTGCCCGCGGTACCAGTCGAGCAGGTGAAAGCGTCGAGCTTGCCGCCCGTCTGCGCCCAAATCTCGGGTCCCGTCGTCTCGATGTGCGCGCGGCGGTTGGCAATGTTGTCAAACTGATTCGTCCACACGGCATTGTCGAGGCGCTCAGCGTGCCGGCGCGCCTGGTGGTTGTAGTTTTCCGGGTTGTCAAACGCCACGGCTGGGACCGGGTAGACCTCTGCGCCCAGCAGGCGGAGCAGGTCAATCTTGCCCTGCGACTGCGTGTTGGGCATGTAGATGACCAGCTTGTACCCGCGGGAGCGGCAGACGTGCGCCAGGCCGATGCCCGTGTTGCCCGCCGTGCCCTCGACGACCGTGCCGCCGGGTCGCAGCAGCCCGCGCTCCTCGGCGTCCTTGACCACGTACAGCGCCGCGCGGTCCTTGACGGAGCCGCCGGGGTTCATGAACTCTGCCTTGCCGAGGACGTCGCAGCCGGTTTCTTCGGAGAGTCGGTTCAGGCGGATGAGGGGAGTGTTGCCGATGGCTGCGAGTCGAATCAATTAGCAAGCTTTGTTCATCGTGTGTCCAAAGGACTCTGCATTTTGCGCCGGACTATCAACGTACCTCCTGTGAGTCCTCGGGCGATGCCTTGCGCTTGCGAGACCTTGAGCGTGTGAGCAGACGGCTCGGCCGCAGCGACCGCGGCAGCGGCAAGACGCCTGGCACTGTGACGGAACATTGTTGGATTGTGATTGAAACTCCAAAATTCCTCGATTGGCCGTTCAACACAAGAATTGGATTGTAGAAAGTGTGAAAGCGTCTGATTTCTAAGCTCGGGAGTTGGCGGCTGGAAGCTCGCTGGCAGGCCGACTTCCGGTGTGGGGACGGGTGCTTCAGCGATCACGTCATTTTCGGGCCATCGCACATCTACCCTATGTAAGTCCCCAGATTGGGCGACATTGAACGACATTACATTCAGGCACGTATGATGACATTATAGAGTTGCAAAAGTATTTAGGCGTGATTTTCTTATTCGAGATTGTATATAGATTCGTATATATAGTGGTTTGTTGCTACCCCGTTATCCAACACTGCCAGACTCTCGCTGTAGCCTAACATAGCCCGATGGGAACAAACCCTTCTCACCCATATAAACACCAAAAAACCAGTCGCCATTGACGTCTTCAATTTCTCGAATCTCGGCTCCTCTAGGAAACAGCAGCTCATCATCTGCGTCAGATTTGGGATACCAAGCCCATTTTGCCAAAGCTCTCAATCCTAGTCCACCGTCCGGAGGGAACTCTTGCGTGTAAGTGACTTTGTTCAGCGTCTGTGGTGCAGAGGCGGCTACGTCATGCGTGACAAGCCTCTCGCTCTTCTGAGTGTCTCGTTTCCATGTCCACTTTTGAACGCTGGGAGACTGCTGTCCTTCGCCACCAACAGCCTCTGTGCGGAGTTTGCGGCCGCCGACCACGTCGCGCTCAATATACCGCCACCAGCCGACCTCGCCGTTTGCAAAGCCAATCATTGCCATTCTGTGGCCTTTTAGACATCTCCTCCAGCCCGAATGCCCATTTTCGGTGCTTATTTGACCACGTTCAACCAGACCACCGTAGCAACCTGCGCATATATCGTAATCGCCCGGGGCTGCATTTTGCACTAGAGCACTAGTACAGCTGTAACAATGATAGCGAACATCGGAAGGCGTGATACTGTTGCGACAAATATCGCATGTTGTAGCAAAATACAGCGGCCTGAAAGGGCTAATGCTCCTGTTTTGTGATTCGGTAACGACTCGTGCAGCCCTTGGCTTGCCAGGAGAACGGCTGTGAGGCTGGGGAACGTCGTGGCTCAATGGTAGCAACATATGTGTACAACACTTGCCTTGGTTTACACAGTTGTTACAGAAGCCCCATTCCCCATGATTGCATACATCACATCGCCAATAGCAGTCGTTTGTCCAACCTTGGCACCTAGCGCAAAATGTGCCGGTTTCCAGCCGCAGCTTTGGATCGTCTGTTGTAAGCGTCTTGCGGCCGTCAGCACCTCCTGGAGTAGACGGAGGTGGGAGGTAGCGGCTAGGGATAAGAACATGAGGTTCGGCCAGCGAATCATCCCCGCGTTCCTGGCAAAGTCTGCGCCACTTGTTCCAGCCTCCATGGCCAAAACCGAACCAGTATTGGCACCCTTTTTCGTCTCTGTAGCAGTCCATGCACATATTCCATTGACCACCAGCGCATACTGCACAGTTGTAGTGTATCTCGTATTCGATATGTGGCTTGTTGCATCTGGCACATGATATAGACGGTTCGGGATATAGCAGCGATGTTCCTCGCTTGTGCCCGGTTTGTCCAGGGCTCGACATCGGGCTGGTAGCTGCTGAATGCACCATAGCCAACTCTGTTGGGTTCACTCGACTGTTTGTCTCCCTACTTGAGTCTGCTGTATTTATTGACGACGGTTGCGCCACACGGTTGGCAAAGGAGGCTTGATTCGACGGGTTTGAGCCAGGAAGCTCAGATGGCGCAGGAGCAGACGGCACACTTGAGCTTCGAACCTCTGAGTTATTGGGCCGCAATAATGATGTGTCGGGCAGCTCGCTTCGCAGCGACAGGTCGGTTTGGGAGCGAGCTGCAGGACGAATATCAGCGTCAGGTGCCGGATGGATTGGTTCCGTGGCACTACGCCCTGCACTAGCCGTTCTTCTCCTTGCAGCCCGTGTCGCTCCTTGAACATCCCGAGTCGGCGGCCGAGACGGGGACGTACGGCTCTGGCTATCGGATTGCGAGGCTGCCGTGCTGGGCCGGGAAGTGCTGGTTTCAGATCTCCGGGATTGACTGTTAGTCTCTGGTATTCGCAAGTGTGTGTCACGCGCGTCGTCACCAGGGCTTTGGCTCTGTGCTGCCGAGTCTTGCGCCGCCGAGCCATTATCTGGTCTGGCAGTTTCTCTATCGCGGCCACGCTGCCTCCTTCGATAGGCTTCAGTTATGCGGCGGCTAAGGTCGTCGTCGCGGCTCAAATCTATATTGTCCAAATCCAGACCATCCAGAAGTCCCTCTTCCTGAATTTGCCTTGCAAAGTCTTCGATTTCCCTTTCGATATCACGCTCACTCATATCGGCTGAGCTAATGAGAGATCGAATGGATGATTGGTGCCCAATTTGTCGCTGTTGGGATTCACTCCGCCCTCGTGGACGATCTGGGCGTTCGGTAGGGAGCTGTCCGGTATTTGCTCGAGATCGGCTGGCACCATCTCTGTGGCGGCGAGGACGGTTCCTGGATCGTTGATCACGACTAGATGATGACCTCTCCCCGTTTGAACCATGCTCTGCTCGCGTTCTGCGCTGGGCAGGCGCGGAGGATACTCCTTCAGCTTCACGGAGACTCATTTCGCGCACCTCATCAAGCAACCGCCTGTCTTCCTCGTCTGCGTGGCGTTCCTCCGAGGTCCTTTGCCTGGTCGTAACCTTTGGAATGACCTGGTCGCCGGGCTTATATTTGCCGCTCATCTCATCCTTGTCAGCCGCAGAACGTGCCTTTTCAGGCTTGGCAGCTATGTACATGTCGAGCAAGGTCACAACGGTGGCGTTGTGCCTGGTGTCGCGAACGCCGGCTCGACATGACGGGCAGGTAAATAGGATGTCGTCGGGGGCGGGTGGACTCGGCGAGCGCTGAATTTTTGCTTCTTGGAAGCTGAACCACTCCTTTAAGCATGCGCCGCAGAACGTGTGAAGGCAATCAAGCAGCGTCAAGGGCTGGTAAAGGAGCTCTGTGCAAATCTGTGGTATCTCGGGTCAGTATTGAACAAGCTGTCGTGTGCGGGGCAACCTGGGCGCTTACAGAGCACGTCAGCTCCTTTTCCAGGTCGAGGCTGGGCTTTCGAGAATCCATTCATGATAGCTCGCCCGCTTCCGGGGGGCTTGAGTAAAAGATGCACGCCAAAAGACAAAAAAACTTTGCCAGGGAAATAATTTGTCGGTGACATAACACGGCTGAAAAGCAATACGCTAAGGCCGTGGCAGCAGCACCTTAGCGGGGGTTGCCACATGCAGACGGGGCGGCGACGAGTGGCACCACCCCACGTTCTATAAACAAAATACGAATATCTCTTTCCACAGCGCCTGGTTCGCCTGGGCTTGGGCGCATGCAAGAGCGTGGGTCAGGTGCGAAGCGCATCACGTTCAGCGGTCACGGTGCCATACATGGGACAAGAGGGAGCTTGTTATTCACGTTGTAATCGCGGCATCGGCAGGTTGCTAAAGTGGCTTTATTGCAAGGGCTTATATTTCTCTTCTCCTACAGGTGTACAACAAAGACTCAACTAGGCAGTAAAAAGGACGTTTAAGAGTGCGACCATTCAGCCTTCTTCTTCTCAGCAAAAGCCTTCATGCCAATCTTCTGGTCCTGGCTGCCGAAAAGGCTGTGGAAGACTCGTCGCTCGTACTCGACACCGTCACGAAGAGGCAAGTCCTGGCTCTTGTTGACAACCTCCTTGCAGGCCATGACGGCCACCTTGGAGTAGCCGGCAATGGTCTCGGCCAGCTTCAGCGTCTCCTCCATCAGGGCCTCGTAGGTAGGGAACGTGCGCGCGGCGATGCCCCATTTCTCGGCCTCGACGCCGCTGAAGGACTTGCCGGAGAGGATCAGCTCCATGGCCTTGGGCTTGCCGATGGCGCGGGTAAGGCGCTGGCTGCCGCCAGCACCGGGGATGGTGCCAAGCTTGATCTCGGGCTGGCCAAAGTTGGCGGACTCGGTGCAGTAGATGAGGTCGCACATCATGGCGAGCTCGCAGCCGCCGCCAAGGGCGTGGCCGGAGACGGCAGCCAGGATGGGCTTCTTGATCTCGGTGGTCAGCAGAGACCAGGACTCGATGAACGACTTGGTATAGGCCTCGGAAAAGGTCAAGGGGGCCATCTCCTTGATGTCGGCGCCGGCGGCAAAGGCCTTTTGCGAGCCGGTCAGGACGATGACATTGGTATCATCCGAGGCGTTGAAGTCGTTGAGGGCCTCGTTAAGCTCCTTGATGAGGGGGGTGCAGAGCGCATTGAGCGCCTTGGGGCGGTTCAGGGTGACTGCACAGCGTGGAAATGTTAGCAGATGGGACCAATTGAGTAGGAGGAAAAGCATCGCGTACCCTGGCCGACACCAGGCTTCGGGGTGGAAGTCTGGATGTATTCGTATGACTTGGAGCTGTAGCTGCGGGCTACCCGAGGCAGTGTAGAAGCCTGGAAGGGAACGCGGCCGGCAACGGGCCTCAAGCAACGAAAAGCGTTCATTGTAACGAATCTGACGGTATGTCTGCGGAGTAATCAATTGCACTGCTACAATACCAGTGCGATTTTGTCGATGCAGTAGTTGCTTTGGGGAATGCGGAGGTAAAGAAATCGAAGTTTATGACGGAATGACGCGGGGAGTCGGGTCGACTGCTTCGGCACAGGGGACTGGTCGCTGGAGCTGGAAACCGTCGGCTTAGTTGCCGGGTGGGCGGCCGGGTGCTCTGGCGAGGAACGGCAGCGTAGAACCACAGATTTATCAAAGTCAGCGCGGTTGGAATAAGTGGACACTCGCATTATCGGTAATGCTTCCAGACGGCAATTGCGTCGTGCCGCTTGTAATACTTTATATATATCGTCAAAGCTGCATACTGGCTCAGCCGGAGCAGTACATGTTGCTGTGAGAGGACCTGTCCTGCGCTTCTCACATGCCAGTCCCAGCCAAAGACCGCGCTGGACTTGGCTAACATGATGAGGAGTTGGCGGTCATGTGGGAGAATCAAGACCGCTTTCTTAGGCAAAACAAGGAAGACATTCACACAGTTTGCGGGAAAGTGTACTAGCTTAACATGATGAAGAGCTAGCGGCTTTGTGGGAGAAGCAGGACCGCTTTCTTAGGCAGACCCAGGCAGGCGTTCACGCAGTTTGCGGGGAAAGGTGCTAGCCGCACATGGCCTTAAAGCCATCGACCGCCTCACGCGACAAAGCGCCGAACCCTTACTGAAAACAAATTTTATCACAAAAAACCAGATAAGACGGGTCGCCAATTACCAACACTCGCCATGCTCATTGCAGCTGATGACCCTCGCGCCGTAGCAGTCACGGCCGCCATCCAGTCCGGCGATGTCGGTGCCGTGAAAGCGATAATGGACCAACACGATGAACTCGCCTCAGCGCAGATTGGCTCGGAAAAAGATGCGCGCTCTCTGCTACACATACTGACGGACTGGCCCGGTCATTACCCAAACAATGTAGAGACAGCAAAGGCCTTGATCGCGGCGGGCGTGGACGTTAATGCAGCCTGTATCAACGAGCTGCACTCCGAGACGCCGCTACACTACGCCGCGAGCTGTGACGACGTGGAAATCCTCGACATCCTGCTGGATTCTGGCGCCGATATCAACGCTAGCGGGGGCGTCATTGCGGATACGCCTCTGGCAGATGCGAGGGCATTTCTACAGCTAAAGTGCGCGCACCGGCTGGTGGAGAGAGGAGCCACGGTTGCGCTGGGCGATGCAGCGACCTTGGGCCTGATCGACCGGGTCAAGGCGTTTTACGCTGCAGGGGAACAGCCGACAAAGGATGTCACGAGCCGTGCTCTATGGAACGCATGCTATGGAGGACAGCTGGAGACGGCTCAGTACTTGCACTCCCTCGGCGGCGATGTGAATGCCATTCCGCCATGGAGACCGGAGACGGCGCTTGATGCAGCTATCCGAAGCAAGCAGTCGGTGGACGTGGTAGAATGGCTGAGGAGTATTGGGGCGGAGGAGACAAATAAGGATGAGTAACTGGTAATGATATGAATTATACGATGAATTTCAGCTAAATTGAATTTTTAACAATTTTTCTCTTTCATGTATAACTTGCAAGCAGGGTCGTAACGATCGGCAGAGCGTTAGTGATGCAAGGTACCGCGCCAGCTTGCGTGACGGTTGCATGCAGACGGACGGTACGCAAAATACAGCAAGTATAACCAGAAATCTCTAAATATGTCACTTTTATTCGACTTGACAGAATTATATACTGTCATGAATGGAAGCATCCTTCCTATAAAAACGAGTGCCGTACTATCATCTCGCAGCGCATTCTCACAAGCAAATCGGCAGACCGACCATGCACCATGGACACTAAACCCAAACCAGGGTGGCCGTCTGCAGCGCCACAGTGTGACCCCGTTTCGGGATGCTGCCACCTGGCACTGTTCCTGGCCGACGTTACGTTCTGACGGCCCCGCCTCCTCATTGGCCAGTCTTGCTCTACGTGTCTAAAAAAAATGCTGGGGCCGGACGCTGCGAAAAAGCTGGCCCCACGCCCGCCATAGGGGAGCGCAAGGCCTGCCTGTCAGTCAGTCAAGTGCGAGTAAAGGAGGCGAGGCGTGGCGGGCGTCGTCGTCGGCCGCAAACGCGATAAACCCTTTCTGTCCCTTGACGAACGCCCCCAGTCGACACTCTTTTTCTTTTTTGCGACAGCAACCCGCAACAGCCCTCTCCCGCCGCTACTTCTCTCGTCGCCGCCGTTGTATTCTTTTTCACTGGCTTGCTATTTTCTTAGCACGTCTTGATCGATTCTCCCTTCCGATAATATCGCTTTGTGCATAGCTAGCGAAGCCGTCAGCTCATCTCGCCACGATGGATGCGCCGGAGCCCAGCCAGACCCCTTTCGACACGGTCACTGCCCATACCTCCAAGCTGCAAAGGGTGCGCCTTGCCGACCGACGAGACTCTGCCAAACGACTCGGAAAATGCTAACTAGAAACTAGCAATACCAAGCCCTACTTGACCAATCGACACCGTTTGTGCTCTACCGTTGGGTAGGCACCGGCGTCACCCTCCTCGTCTTCTTCGTCCGCGTCTTTGTTGCCCAGGGCTGGTATATTGGTATGCGTTCCCCAAAACAACCAAGCAGAACATGCCGTCGCGACGCAGTACTAATGCGCTCTGTGTTTTCTAGTTGCCTATGCCCTCGGAATCTATCTCCTGAACCTCTTCCTCGCCTTCCTCCAGCCCAAGTTTGACCCCTCCAACGATGAGCTCGACAACGACATGGAGGACGGCAACGTCGGCACCCTCCCCACGAAAAGCGACGAGGAGTTCAAGCCCTTTATCCGCAGACTCCCCGAGTTCAAGTTCTGGTACTGGGCCACCCGCGCCATTGTCATCTCGTTTGTCTGCACGTGGTTTGAGATCTTCAACGTTCCCGTCTTCTGGCCTGTCCTGGTCATGTACTGGATCATCCTCTTTGTCCTGACCAGTAAGTATTCCCAACTTGGTTACAGCTTCACTCAGCGAAGAAAACGACCTGCTAACCCGACCCTTTTCCAGTGCGCAAGCAGATTCAGCACATGATCAAGTACCGCTACGTCCCCTTCACCGTCGGCAAGCGCAACTACAACAAGGACAGCTCCTAAGCAGCGACACGTTGTTGCTATCCCGACGCTTTACACAACATGACTTGGTTCTTGAAGGGAATAGACACTGTAAAACATATACTGGATTTGTGAAATGGCCGTTGTAGTTGGGGATTACTTTTGCGGGACATCAACGGAGGCAACTGTACAGATGGGAACGGCTTCTATTGCAGCATTAGACACGGTTTTGTGCCATAACGCACATTGTGACTGGAATTTTAGGGAAAAGCAGTTTAATGAAAATTCATCATTTTAATCAAGGAAATCAATTGCCCGTTTGGACCAAAGTATTGCGACTTTCAGCAGTGCTGCCCGGCCGTTTCGTCGCCCTCTGGCTGCGTGGGGTTCTGGCGTGGGAGGCCAGCGATCCCAGCCGCGCCCAACTTTTTCCGCTAGCTTCGCCAGAGCACCACCGCGCCTCGTCTCCAGCTTCAACCAAACCTCACCATCGAACCGCGCGCGCGCAACGCCTTCTCCTCCCCCTCTTCCCCCAGAGGCGACCGATTGGATTCTTCGCCATCGAGAGTCGCTCCATCGCGACATCCCACCATCAAACATGTCGTCCTCTGCGCCTCGCTCAGGCGAGCGCATGATCCACCAGGACTTCATTGCTCGCATCCGCTACTCCAACGCCCTGCCTCCGCCGCCGAACCCCCCGAAGCTGCTCGAGATCCCCAACACTGGCCTGGCCAGCGGGCAGTACACGACACCCGGCTTTGCTTCGCGCCTGGCGCGAGAGCAGCCGCTGAATATCGAGGCCGATGCTGAGCTGGGCATGCCGCTCGACCTAGTCGGTATGCCCGGCGTCTTTGATGGCGACGAGAGTTGTGAGTGCCTTTCTGGGACTGCTCCCCCGTATAGTGGCGAGCTGGGTTTACTGACAATGAATACGCAGCTATCCAAGCACCAGTCGAGCCGCCGGCTGTCCACCCACACGACAAACCGTTGCTACGACCGATTGCCGCCCTTGGCAAACCAAAGGTAGCCGAAGCCAACGTCTCGTTCCTTCGCCGCACAGAATACATTTCTTCCGCTGTGCCCAAGACAAATGTCGGCAAAGCCCCGAGAGCGCTCCTCGCCAAGGCGAGGAAACCGAACCAGGCCCCGGCCGCCGTCGACTCGCCGCAGGTCATCAAGCGCAAGATTGACCGATCGTTTGACGTTGCCGAGACAGATCTCAAGGACCCCAAGCGCGTCAAGCACCCGTCAAAGAAGCACCTCAAGCTCGTCGAGGCTGTTCCTCTGCTGCCAGACTTGGATGCTTTCCCCGACTCTGGTGCTTACGTCACAATCAAGTTCCTGACCAACCCCACGCAGGGCACGGGCAGCAAGTACGATTCGCGGCTGGCGAGCAGCGTGTTCAGGCCGCTCGACAAGACGCAAGAAGAAGAGGCCGCTTACGAGGCCGCGGTCGCCGCCTACGAGCAGGACCCTGTCAACAACGTGAAGCCGCAGAACCTCATTAATTACGACTTTTACCTCGGCGAAGGCGCCAAGGTCGGAACCAACTTCCGCAAAATGCTCGATGTCCAAGACCCCGAGCACGACGACGACGCGCTGTATACGGATCAGACCAGCGGATGCTTCCAGTTCAAGCGTATCCGTGCCTACGAAACAGCCCAGGAGACGGAGCTCGATCACTCGACAAAATACCAAGACGAAGTCATTATGGCCTTCAACGACGACGAGAGCTACCCCTTGCAAAAGGCCATGTACTACTACCCCGTTATGCAAAAGTCGACTATCCGCCCGCAGCGAACAAAGAATATTGCTCGCACGGCCGGCATCTACGAGGAGGAGCAGATTGTCGACACGCTGGAGATTACAGTCGATGACCCGACCGAGGAGATGCGCGACGCCATGAAGCGATACAAGGAGCAACCGCTCGGCTGGGAACAGGAGGAACCAGAGGTAGAGGAGACTGAGCAGGCTGCCGGCGGCGAGGATGCTGATGGCGAAGACGCAGAGAGAAACGGAGGCAGCCCCGAGCCATCTCGCCACAGATCATCTTCGGCAGAGCGTGATGCAGATGGGGACGAGGAAGAGTAAGCAGTAAAATACCTTGTACTTGCTGGCTTCATATCCTATTTTAGACAAAGAGGGCAGCTGTTTTTTTCGGTTTGGTCAATTGCAATTGGCGCAACTGCGGGCCTAACATGGGTTGTACACGGTTATTTGGGAGGTTGATATTTACTCGGCGTCGAGCGCAAGTTAATTTTTTCAATAAAAATATACTCTTCATATTTGATATGATGTTTACTATGTATCCTGACGTATATGTCCAACGCGTCGACAGTGATGCGATTCATAAAACAGCCCAATAAGAACGCCTGCTCCAGATAATGCAAGATCAAGGTATCGAAATTTACTCGCTGCTTCTTGCAGGCAGCTTGGCGTTGGCATTGGCCGGATCAAAGCCGATGATTTCCCTATTGTCATCAATGACTCTGGCGTACCTATCACAAAACCGGTTAGCTGTAGTTCCTTCACGTATCTTCACACTAGTTGCGATCGTCACTTACTCAAGCAGTAGCCGGAAGAACCACGCTTCCAAGTCAACCTTTCTCACAGCCTTGCCCGCCCACTCCCTGCTCTCCTCCGCCATCTTCTCCGCCTCGGCCGCTCCCTGGCCACGGACGCCAAAGAAGCGCACGGCATCCAGCCACTCGTGGCCCTGCATGCTCAGCGGCACATAGTGCAGCCAGGGCCTGAGCCACTCGGCGTGCCACTCTCTAAAGATGGCGAGCTTGAAGACCTGGCTGCGCGACTGCAGGAACGTGTAGAAGCGCCCGCTAAAGGCGTTGCCGTCCATGTCCAGGAGGTGCTTGTGCTTCCACGCGTCCTGCATGTCCACCCGGTCCTTGACGTCGAAGAACTGCGCCTGCGCCTCGCAATCGCCCGGGTCGCACTGCCCGACGTGCGAAAAGTACGCGTCCATCAGCTTGCGGTAGTCGCCTCGCGCAACCGTCGAGACGGCCCATTGCGACGACGACGAGTCTTGGTCGTAAATCTGCGCGTCGTCGGCGGCGTTGAGCTTTCCAATGGCGTGTTGGCGATGTTGGCGTCTCCAACCGCCGTTTCTGCTGAAGCCACCCGTTGTTGAGCCGCGCCAGAAGAGGTCATCGTGCTTTTTCGCCCAGGCGACGTCGCGGTCTTCCTTGTAGGCTGCCTGTTCTGACCAGTACCACGGTGAGGGGTAGAGTATGTCTGCGTATGAGGAGATTTTGGACTGGGAAAAGATGGGAAAGAGGTCGTGTGCCACCTTGTACGCGTTTGGGCGGTCGAAGAAGCCGTACGTTGCCCTGAGCGATGGGCTGAGACAAATATCGGACATTGCTGTGTTGTTGTATATGTAGCCCATCTCCGAAAGGGCATACTTGGACATGTCGTCGGCCATGTCATCGTCCTCCAGGGCCCGTGCCGGGCTGTCAGGGGAGCAGGACATGCGCGAGTTTGTCCAAGTCGCCTGGTGAGGGATGCTGTTGAAGCGAGTGAATTTGGTCTCTTCAAATGAATTCTTATCACTAAGCTCGGGTGAATGTGGACTAAAGTCATTGACTGGTGTGCCTTTGTTTGCGGTTGGCATATTCTTCGTTTTCGCCTTTTGCACCAGCCTGGCCAGGTCATCGTGGGGAAGGACGACTCGCGGCTCATCGTGCAGGTTGAATGCGAGGTCCATGTCGGGTAGATAAGGCAGTGCGCTTTGCATCATTCCGACAGTCGCATTCTGCTGCCAATCCGGACCATTCTCAATATGCGACACGGCGTGGTTCCGGATAGCGACTCCGATGAGCGCACTGTCAGAGAAGCCCAGTGCCTCCTTTGCCCGCTCCCGAATCGTCTGCGGCCTCAGCCCCCAGAAGGGCGTGAGCACCTCATGTATAGTGTCGAATTCGTCCACGAGCTGCACATTGTTCTCTTGCGCAAACTCGAACCACTTGTCAAAGTGCGGTGGCGGCGGGATGCCGTAGCGCCGGCGATATTCCTCTACCGCATCTCCAAGCGATTTCGACTGGCGCGCGACAACCTTGTCAAACTCGTCCCGTGAACTTTGTATCAAGTGCTGAATGGGGTGCTGCGATGTATCCGTAAACGTCTTTGGCGGAACGCTGTTGCCGTCTGTCCAGTCGTGGCTCGGCTTCGGTTGCGGTGTCTTCAGTTGTTGTGTTTCTGTAGCGAGGTGTTGCTGCGCTGTCGGATAGCTTCCATCGCTATGCTGTTGCGGGCGTCTATTTGTATTTGACGTTCCCGTTCCCTGCGGTATAGGCGGCGATATGGGCATTAATGAGTACGCGAAAAAGAAGAAGATGGCGACTGCGATGGCTAGCATCCACAGTCGCCGTCGAGGGTAGAGGCCCATATTGCGACGCGGTATAGTAGAGCCGCAGAGTAGCAAAGGTTCAGAATTACCCGCGCGTCTCTAGTAAAGGAAGACGTAATAGAAGGACCTAGTCAATCGTAATGGGTAATCGCTATTGTCGGGTAAACCCTTCGAATGTTTCAACCGTGTGCTTCGGCGGGTCAGGAACCGTGCGTTGGTGTGGTGTTGGGTAACCAAACACGCCTTAACCACTTTTCAAGCCCCTAATTAGCTAAAAGCCCAAAAATCGCCCCACCCAACTTAAGAAGATCAATATCACTAACAGTCAGTCCGGCAGGACAGCGATGCGCTGCCGGATAACAATTAATTTTTCACTTCCGGAGTGATAAGAAGTGACTATTTCCTTGCCAAACGAAGTGAGGCAATTGCCCGTAGGCCTATCTAAGTAGGGAGCTCAAGGCGCTACCCCTCATTAGATATATTGTGCTTAGTAGCTGCTGTTAACCATAGTAGTACCTTGTCTATTTTAGTGCTAAAAGTGGCCAAATCTGCTTATGCGTGTTTGAACAGTGGTTATGCGTGCATGGTTGCTCGTTGGTGTTTATGCTAATCCGTAGCTGTGGCGACCTGGGAGAGCCGCATTGACGCGAACAGCAGCCCGCCAGACGCTTGAGAAGATAAAACTACGAGTACTATTGGATTTAGCCTAAAATCGCACCGCATCGAGCAATATGTTCTGCATACTGAAATAATCCAATGTGGATGCGCCCGAAGGTGTAATTCTTACCTCGCACTAATTAAATGCTAGTGGAATTCCAGGCGCTGGGATGCCGGGGCCGCTTCCTTCAGCCTTACAGGTCTTGGGACATGGCATCATGACAAGGTGGGGTGACAGTAATGGTTTATTAGGAAAGGTGGCTTGGATCGAACACAAAAGCTCGTCATTGTCATAGAATACCTGATTTATTCTGATCTTTTGTGGTATAATTCTTGTGCCGTTCTGTGCCTCGATTTTAACCATCGCTTCGTAGAGGCAAGAGCCTTGTGCCTTCACCGTGAGTTTAGACGTTGACTGAGCCACAATCACCATATCGTCGGACAAGATCGCGCATATCACCAAGCATTCTAAAGTATTATTAGCCTCGGATAGCTCTCCTGTGTTAATGGGGATATTCAGTACTGCTCTCGTAATGCTCGGTCGTTGTTGAACAGTGCGGACACATGAGTGTTAAAACGCCTGCGAATTGTCTCGTAAGCTATGAAGTCAGGTCACTGCGGGTTTCAGGGCCGACTGACAGTTTGTAAAGATCAAGGCGACCTTGGTAGTCCACTTTTGGCTCCGATATAGGAGCAATCTGGTGATATGCGTCCAAGTACTCCTTCCCAAATTGATTGCATTCTGGCATCCACTGTCCGAACTCATCTGTCAAGCCGTGTCAGTACCCGAAGCAAAACATAATCGATTCGGCTCCATTTCTAACATTCATTATGCGCGTAAAAGCAGCAGGCATCAAACACGAGTGTCTCTTTGCTTTCATTGTCAACGCCAGAATTCGCATGCCAGAGATCACCGTGAACCAAGCATGGTTTCACAGAACGGCCCTCTGATTCAAGTGGTCCTAAAAGACGTGGTATGACCGTCTCGAATAGCACAGTAACCAATGTCTCCAATTCTTTACAGTTCCCCTTGGCGGCAATTTCAAGGTCGAGCGACTTGCGTAAACTTTTGGAGAAGAAGACCTGCCAGCTGTCCTCCCACTCAGTACTCTGAGGGAGGTTCCCAGCATATGTAGTCACATGAAATCCGAATTTCCCGTTTGGAGACTGGCTATTCTGATGAAGTGCAGCGAGCTGTTTCGAAAACTCGCCTGCGTCGGGTCGTGCAGCACTCATGGGCCGAAACTCGCATAGCAGGAAATGTATATCATGCATGGACGCAAAGGTGCCATGGCCCAAAGGTCGCGGGACAAAAGTAGCGGTCACGCGGTAAATGGCATCCATGGACTCGAATTCACTCTGTACCATGTATTTACCAATGTTTCCGCGTAGCATTTTGATGAAGAACGACTGTTCCACGCCGTTGGACAGCGAAACATAGATTCGCCCAATGCTTGCCCAAAAGCTTTCGCCATGTGGCGTTACGCGCAAGATGGAACTGCCTTGCGGAAGCACTTTTTTTTATGTATGTGTCAGTAGTTTTTGTGTGGCATCTGCCTCGCCATTCGAGTCTTGGGCGGAATGCTCCAAAATGTGCCCGACTTACACGCTTCCACGGCTGGGTCCAGAACGGCGTCATGGTTTCCAAAGTCAAAGTCCAACTTCATGTGGCTGCCCATTTCGTGATAGGTGTATAGAAGGGCTCTCAGCTTGTGAGTACCGAAGGGCGTCGTGAAACTGTAAGGGACAAAGAAGTCAGGAAGGGTGGTCAGCACCGAGACCCGCCGCTGTTTTGTGCTGCAGAGACACTTTCTTTCATCATCCTAGATCAAGAATCCTTGTACTTTTAGTACCACAAACAACACCTCCAGCGCTACACAACAGCAGAAAGGCTCTATTACGTCACCCTATTGTGGATTCAATGCTGCATAGTCATATATTTGCATGCAACTAAACTAAAATATTGGAAGAAAATATTCCGAATGCAACCAACTGATTCTGAAAAAGCCCTGCCCATCTTGTGCTCAGGGCAGGTAAATATATATCTCGCTTAAATGATTCATGGCTTTCCACCATGTCCTCTAAATGTGACCTCTAGTATGCTTCTATTTAATTCAGCGTCGTCCAAGAGTTGAACCTTGACTCCTGCTTCGCGCAACCGTCGAATGCCATCATTCTCCACTATGAAGGTGTCAGGTTCCAATATGCCTATATACACACATTTTACAGCTCCTGATAGCGCCAGTATCCTATCAGTACATGTTTTATTCCCACTTAATCTCTGGTTGCATGGCTCCATTGTCGTATAAAGTACTGTATTTTGTGGAAGAACGCTGCCAATGTGGGCATCGGGCAGCCCGTGGCGATCGCCGACCTTGATAAAGCAGCAGTGCTCGGCATGGATTGTGCCCGGGTCACCAGGACGATCACGCGGAAGTTCCTCCGAGTAGCCTGTAGAGAGAATCTCGTTTTTGTCTGCGTCAACCAGAACAGCTCCGACGCAGAACTTTGTCGGCGCTGGCGGCGACAGCCTTGCCTGCTCAACAGCTAGGTACATGTAGCCGATGTGATCTCCAGGCTCGACACTGAGGGGCGCTGGCATTCCGCTTGCAGTCGATTGATGCTAATTTTTCTCTGGGCTAAATTCGAACAGTAATTGGGTGGTTATAGTTTTGAAACTTCAGGGAGGGGGCAAGGAATGGTTTGGCGCTTAGAAGATGGCTTTGATTTGCTGCTGGACGTGAAGCTGTCCGAGTTCCACTCTGCTGCATACAGTACAACAGCGGCGCAAATTGTACTTTCAGCTTGCATTCGGGACTAAAAGATTAATGTAGTTACACAGATGCGATGACTGTTGTGGCACCATGCTACTTTCTCTCTCATGCTTCGCGAATCAGAGTACGAATCAGACGGTGATACGAGAAACTGCCAGCCTTGCCACTATGGACGGGGGCGGAGGAGACTGTGCTACAACATTCGACAGCGCACACGATTCACAAGGGGGTCTTGGACTCAATTTACTCTCTACGCCCAATAATCCGCTCATTGACTTAATCTTCGTCCATGGGCTTGGCGGCAGTGTTAGGAATACATGGACAAGCAAGGCTGACCGTGCCTTTTGGCCGGATTGGCTTTCGCGAGATGCTTGTTTCTCTACTGTGCGATTCTCTAGTTATGGGTATAGTGCAAAGTGGAATAAGGACAGAGCCAACTGCTTGAATATTCATCACTTGGGTAAAGCCCTCCTGGCAGCCATTGCCACATCGCCAGAGATGAAGAGCAGCTGTACATCTATCATCTTACTTGGACACAGCATGGGTGGCCTGGTCATCAAAAAGGCATATGTCCTGGCTTGCCAGGAACCAGAACTTCTCACTGTAGCACAACGAATCCAGGCAATATATTTTCTCGCCACGCCGCATCGAGGTTCGGACTTGGCCAAACTGCTCAGGACCGTACTGAGAGTGTTCTCAATTTCCCGCGGTTATGTGAATGACATTGTGAAGAGTTCGGCAAAGCTACACTGGCTGCATGACGAATTCCACCAAAATTCACGTCAGCTCGAGCTTTGGTCATTTTATGAAACTCAAAAAATGCGATCAAATGGAGTCCGCATCCTTGTTGTCGACCCAGAATCAGCAACTCTTGGCTTCCCTGCGGAAATGCAAGTTCCCTTGAATACAGACCACCACAATATCTGCAAATTCAGCAGCCGAAAGGATCCCAACTATATTTTGGTACGGAATGCTTTGGCTACAACAGTTGCAAATCTGGAGGCTGGTAAGTTTCGGTTTCGTTTATCTTGTGGCGCGTTCTAAGTCTTTCCAGGTGTGAACAAAACTGGCGCAACACGTGTTTCGCTGGACGAGATGCGCTCATACCTGGGCTTAACTGCGGATTTAGACGAAGATTTATCCACTGTTAGGGACCAAAGGATGACTGGGACTTGTGAATGGGTAAGAACCCAACCTTGGTACTCTAACTGGACTGCCTCGGAGAAGGATATTGATCGCCCAATTGTTTGGATTGCAGGCATGCCTGCAACAGGGAAATCTACTTTATCAAGCTTTCTGATCGACAGCCTACGGGACAAAGGAAAGCATTGTAGCTTTCATTTCTTTAAACGCAACGACAGCAGCAAATCGAAACTCAGCTTCTGTTTGCGAGCGCTTATGCTTCAGATGGCATGCCAAGACGATACAATTTGGCGGAGCTTGGAACATCTGGTAGTAAATGGAAATTTTCTAGACCTTGAAAACGAACGGAACCTTTGGCGAGCTCTGTTCGAGCCCTTTCTGTTCCAAGAATCCCGACGAGCCCATTACTGGGTCATTGATGGACTCGACGAGTGCGCAAACCCAACGTTATTAGTCAAAATGTTGTCCAAAACGGAAAACCTGTTCGGGCTGCGCATATTAATTACGTCAGTTGAGAATGCAGAGGTTCAAGATTTGTTCTGTTCCTTGCAGAACAGGTATTGCCGACAATACATCCGACAGGAGGACACGCAACTGGACATTGAGAAATTGGTTTTGGCAAGAACGCGAGCTTTCAATTTCCTTAAAAGCGAGGACATTCTATCGTTAGCGAACCAGATAATGGAGAAAGCAAATGGGTCGCTTCTTTGGAGTCGTCTCGTCTTGGATGAAATGTCTCAGTGCTATAGCAAAAAGGACATAATTGAAGTTTTGAACGAGATTCCTCTCGGTATGAGGTCGCTCTATCATCGGGCTCTAAAGACAATATCACAAGCACCGCGCGGCCAAAAACTCGCGGAGGCAATATTGACCTGGGTTGCTTGTGTGTTTCGGCCATTGACAGTGGAGGAGCTGAAGAGCGCTCTAGAATTAGACTTGGACGACCAGTTTCACAACCTGGAAGAGAAGTTAGGGTCTATTTGTGGTCATCTTGTGGTTGTGAATAGGTCGAAGCGAGTACAGTTTGTTCATGAGACTGCACGACGGTTTTTATTGGAATCCCAACTCCAATCCGAATTTTCATTGCAGGAACAAACTTGCCACGAGCGCATTGCAAGAGTTTGTCTGGCGTACCTGTCAACTGACACTGCAAGTTTGCCTCTGGGCGGCCGCCGTAGGCGAACTCAAAGCTTCAAAGAGTCATTCAGCACAGTTGTTGTATCTCAGTACATTTGCGAAGAGTTTTCTAACCACTTTCTACGGGCCAAGGACTCCGCAGTAGCTCTGCTTCCGCTTTTGGATACTTTCCTACGGTTCAACATATTGTCATGGATCGAAATAACTGCTAGTGAAAGGAATTTGGGCCGAATGATAAGAGTTGCCAAACATCTCAAATCGTTTGTGGACCAGTACACGAGCAATCTATCGCCTTCACGGAAAGATGTAAGAGCAGTTCGGGGCTGGGCAGTTGATCTCCACCGCATCGCCGCAAAGTTCCATACAGCGCTTTCGGACTCTCCTAACTCCATACACTCAGTAATAGCACCTTTCTGTCCGGTGGGAGCTGCAATTCGCAATATTCGAGTTCCTGAGCCCAGGTTAAACGTAACCGGCCCTACCAATGGCCAGTGGGATGACCGCCTCACGAGTGTCAACTTTCGCGAAGGGATGCCAGTTGCTCTGGCTCATGGCGAAGATTTCCTCGCCGTTGGTTTCATCAAGGGCATAGTAATACTTTACCATTCTAATTCTTGTCAAGAGTACCGCTCCTTAAATGCTGCTGAGACAATGGATCTTCTATCCTTCAAAGCAAAATCCAGCCTCTTGGCAGTTGCCGGGTTTCGGTCGACACAAGTTTGGAATGTTCGGACAGGACAAATGGTCTTCTGCTTTAAGACACAAGGCAGGTCTTTGGGAATAGCTTTTTCTGGTTCAAATATTCTCGTGGCTTCGGTGAATAATGTCCTTAGCACCTGGGAGCTGGGTGATGATGCAAAGCAACTAGCCCAAGAGGCATGGAGAGTACAGCACAGACATCAAAGTTCTGAATTGCCTAAACGGCAGCCATCCGCATTGTCAATAGGGTTGGCCCATGGCTTACTCGCAGTTGCTCATTCCAACTTTCCCATTACGCTGTGGGATATACAAGACAACACTCTCTTCGGGACCTGCGGCAAAACGGTACCTGATGCTTCGGCTTCAATGCATCGTGTTACAGACCTAGTCTTCAATCCGAACCCAAATATCCCACTTCTGGCAGTATCATACCTTGATGGGGAGCTCGCTATAATTGACCTAATGAGTGGCGACGAGATAGCTAAACTACGATTCCACAGCCACACACTGGCCGCCAGTCCGGATGGAAGGTTCCTAGTCGGATCAGCCGGTGGCGGTACTATCCAAATTTTCGAGTTCGAAACTCTGCGGCTACTATACAAAATCAAGTCAACGGATTCATACATACGAAGTCTTGCATTCAGCCTTGATGGAGCTCAACTCATCGACCTCCGAGTATCGCAGTGTAACGTGTGGTGGCCACCTATCCTTATAGCAGACGACATTGAGGACGATACAAGCATTGATACGTGTGCGACTGCGGTGGAAACTCCTCTTTCGGCGCCAAAAAGCCCAATATCATCCATGACGGTTCTTTCCGATGGCTACATTGTATGCGGAAAGGTCGATGGAGCGGTTGACTTGTATGATGGAGCGAATGGAGCATTTTTGCATCAACTGTATACGGAGCCTTGTACTGTTCGGCATCTGATATGGATACCGCAAGAAAAATGCCTGCTGAGCGTTAATCTGGGGAACAATGTAAGCATTACGACTGTGGAGCAGCTACCGAAAGTCGGGTGGCAGAAGAAAACGCGGCGGCTTCACCGGCACGTGGAAGCTATCGCTACCATCACACAAGTCTTAGTCGCAAAAAGCGGAAAGAAATTCATACTGTGTAATGAACTTTCTGATTACTTCTGGGATATAGAAGAGGGAGAGCAGTCCCGAAGAAACTACACTGTCCAGAGTAAATCGCGGCTCTGGTGTGAGCATCCTGCATCCACAGCTCATATGTTGATGGCTGATGGGACAACTGTCAAAGTCTTTTCTTGGGCAGACTGGACCGCAGTATGCTCTGTGAGTCAAGCTGTCGATGTTATCGGCACGCATGTACGCCATGAACCGGCTACTGGATTAAGAGCTACGTTGCTCGAAATACGCGACGCCGACCGAGCGGCAACGGTCACAGATGTCCACATGCTACAATCTACCGCTTCACCACACGAAACAACGACGGCTCTCAACTTTGAAATCGTACGTCTCAACTTTGGAAATCTACTTGACAATATGCGTTTCGTTATAGGTGTTATTTCACCTAAAACTATGCTCTTTTTGGATGGCCATTCTTGGGTTTGCTCAATTGATATCTCAAATGCCACGGAACCGGTGACGACTTATTGTCGACACTTTTTCATTCCTAATGATTGGTTTGCGGGAGTGAGATTACCAGCTGTCGCTACTAGAGGTAGCGATATTATTTTGGCGAAGCATGACGAAGTTGCCATTATCAAAGGAGGTCTAGGACATACTGAAGTCATTCCTATTGCATGACGATGTGTGGAGTATTCTATTCTCTCTATGAATTCTAATAGTATAAGTCTAAATTAAAACATGAAAAGAAATATTAAAACTATTCAGCGGATTTGGAGGTCTTGGTGCGCAGCTTCATGAGCACATAGACCAGAGAATATGAGCTAAAGACCATGAGGGCAACAATAGCCGCATCGCGCCATCCGTAGTAGTACTCATTGAGGTTAAGCGTCCTGAGGTAGTCCTCTCCCCTTGTGAAAGAGCAAACACGACAGCCAGCCGTTGCCTCCGGATTCAGTAAGTTGCTTGCAGCGCCATAGCCTTCAGCCATGTAGCTTTGGAGGTAGTCGCCACAAGTCGTGTTGTCGGGTGGGTTGAAGACGGCAAGCTCCCTTTCCGTACACTTGATGTCTGTTCCCCACAGGTCAAACACTAGCATGCTGCCCATGAGATAGTTGAAAGGGTTGAGATAATACATCCAGTATTTCCAGAAAGATTGGATCTGAGAGTATGGCACCAGGACGCCACAGAACGAAACAAGAGTTCCGATGACAACGGGATTGACGAGCGTGGCAAAGACTTCATTAGGCGCGTATGCAGCAATGAACTGACCAATACCAGTGTACAGGAATTCGTACATAAGCATGACGAAGAATGTGGCGCCTGCTCGTTCGGAGCCAGCAGGAAACCCGACAGTGTAGTACCAGCAGACAAAGTACAGTACCGCACAGACAATGAGATATGGTACTTCTGAAACAATGAGGCCAGTGACGAAAGCAATCCATGAGTACGTCTTGGATTTCTTCTCACGGGTCTCGAAGACGTCGCGGCGATGAATGAAGAGCGGTTGAAGTTGGGCAAGAACACCGGGGGCCACGAAAATGAAGTTGAAAATAGTGAACAGCTTCAGTTGCAGGTCACTGACAGAGTCGCCAACCATCCAAAACGAGAAGCCGTTGAAGAGCGCAGAAAATATGTGCAGAGCCATTTTGTTGTTGACGTAGTCGACGTTTCGGTAAAGAGAAACATTCATGCGATGCGTCACAATTTTTATCTGCGTCCAGAGGGGTGTTGCAAATTCGTGTCCGTCATCAACAGTACCAGGCGGCTTGGAGGCGGCGTCCTCGATAATGTGGTCCAACTCCTTGGTGACTTCTTTGTGCTCAGGTGAATTCAGCCAAACCTCGCTCCAGTCTTTGCCCTTGGAGAGCTGTCCAGAAACTACATCAATCATGTGTTCTGCTGGATTGGCGTTTTCGGGGCACGGGCAGCCTTCGCGAGCAAAGTACTCCTTCACGGTCGCTGCCTGCTCGCCAATATCCCCAAAATAGACAGTCTTTCCTCCCTTTGCGAGCAGGAGTAGTCGATCGAACTGCGCGAACAGTTGAGCAGAAGGTTGGTGAATCGTAACCAGTACAGCCTGTCCGACTGCCGCCAGCTTGCGCAAGAAGTGCACGGTGCGGTACGCAGACTGGCCATCCAATCCAGACGTGGGCTCGTCGAGGAAGATGAGGATACTCGGCTTAGAAACGAGCTCGACACCAATGGTAACACGCTTACGCTGTTCGACGCTCAGGCCTGCGCCGACTTCGCCAATCAGCGTATCCGCAATGTCGTGCAGTTCAAGCAAGTCAATAATCGTGTCCACATATGCCAATTTCTCTGCGCGTGGCGTCTCTCGGCTTTGTCGCAGGAGAGCAGAGAACTCAAGTGCCTCTCGAACGGTGGCATAAGATTCGTGTACATCAAGCTGCTCGCAATAACCCGCCGATCGCTGGAATGACACAGGCAAGGGGCGACCATCGACCTGAATAGAGCCATGAATTGTGCCGTCAGTCTTGCGCTGAGCGAGGACGTCGAGCAGTGTGGTTTTGCCAGCACCAGACGAGCCCATCAAGGCAGTGAGGTTCCCGGGTTTGATCCAACCTTGGACATTATCAAGGAGAAGACGGTCTCCAGACGGAGTCTTGACAGTATATGATAGATTCTTCCATGTAAAGACTGAGCTGTTGCGCGTGAGATTTGGCGGTGCGGCATCTTCATCAGCAGACTCGTTCTCGGTCATGGCCGCCTCCGATGGGGAACTGGACACGACCTCCTTCTTAGATTGCTGACCCTCCTCATCAGATTGACCGCTTGGTAGTACCAGATGCCTCTTTTCACGAGGAATTAGAAGACTTGGTCCGTTCTCGGATGACATCCTCCAGCGGCAAGTTGCCCATACGGTGATGGCAACAAACAAAGCCCACCAGGCACAAATGATTCCAAAGTTTCTCCATAGGTGGCCATGGTCATAGGAGAGCGAGGCAAGGTAGTTATCACCTTCGACATATGTCTTTCCTGCAATGGCACCACCAACTCCCGCGCACGACTGGTAGTTGCTGTCCTGAAAGTCAGGTCCGCTGGGAATCAGGTTTGTGCCGACGCAGGGGATAATCTTGTTGTGAAACTCATTGGAGAGAAGGGCATCGAATGCGTATGCCAAAGGGTCGATCCAGAAGAGCCAAACAAACCAGGGATGCATTTGAGGCTTCTGAATCATATATCCAGTGTACATAAAGACGGCCGAAACCACGAGACCAGAGACTTTGGAAGCGTCATTGAAGGTGCCAAATGCTGCGCCGATAGCCCTAAACATGGCAGTCATGCAGAATGTCGTGAAGAGAACAATAGTCCAGAAAGTGAAAAATGCACTGGCAGTTGTGGTCAGGCCAACCATAAAGTAGAGGATAAGCGAGAAAATGGACACTTGGAAGATGAGCACGGGAATGTCTGCCGCGATCTGCGCAACACAGAATGCCGCCGGGTGGAAAAATGCAAACGCCTTATGTTTGATCAAGACTGGACGGCCCTTAAATGAGTCAGTGACCTCGGACATGGCCAGAAGCGTGTTAAAAAGGAGGGCAAAAAAGAGAGCGCCGGATTTCAGGAAGAGTCCTCCTGATGTGGGCGGCGCATTGTAGAAGAGGGATCCGGCAATGAGTGCTTGAGCTACCGTTGAGAATTGCTTGATGGCAAAAGTCGCCCTGTCTCCCCAAATGATTTGGTACTGTCGTTTCACACAGGCTACAACCTGCTCCTGAAAACTAACAGTGAATGGCTGGTTCTCTGGAATCCATTTATGCTTCTCCATGGAGATGGCCTTTTTGAACTCGTCTGTTTTACCCTTGGCTTCTTCCGTAGTGGGAAAAGTGTATTCTGAAATTGATTGTTCGTAAATTGAGGAGGCCTCATAAATTTCCTTGATGGCGGTGGGAGTTCGCGGAAAATTGTGCTGCATTTCGGGTCGAATTTGTCGCTCGGTGGGAATGGTGACTCCAGTGAGGTAGTCCGCAACATTTGCTCCGTCGGCACAGATGAAGCCGAGATCTTCCATGAAAGGTCGAGCATCTTTCATCGGACCGTAGTATGTTTCCATGCCTTCATCTAGAATAAGGACCTTGTCGAAGAGGTCGTATATTCCATTACCTGCTTGGTACAGAGTGACGATGGTGGAAAGGCCGAGAACGTCGGTCATGGCTCGGATCGCCTTCGTATACTCGAGGGCACTGTCACACGAAGGTTAGTACATGACTATCTTTTGTTTCAAAATTGTCAAAGGTACTTACGTGCTAGCATCAAGACCTCTGGTAGAGTTATCCCAACAAAACACACTTCCCTTGGATGCAAGGCACTCAATGATTGAGACTCGCTTTCGTTCTCCGCCGGAAACGCCGCGAACAAAGGCGTCACCAACCTTTGTATCACCTGTATGTTCGATGCCCATCGACTCCAAGAGGAAGTCACGGTCTTCCGTCCTATACTCTTCGCGGTCGCTTACGCCGTTTGGGAGGTGAAACGGAATATTGAGCCTCGTGGCAAAGTCCATTGTTTGGCCAACAGTAAGAGACGGAAAGAAAAGTTCTTCTTCCGTGTTCATCACAATCTGGCCACGATACTTCTTTGCCTCATCGGCTGTCATGGAACCGTAAAAGACGTCTCCAGTGACACTAGAGTATCCTCGTCTCTTGTTGGCCAGCATGTTGAGCAGCGTGGTGCAGCCTGAACCCGGACGGCCAAGGACCAAAAGCATCTCGCCAGGCTTGACGCAGCCATGGCTATTGTCCAGGATAGTCTTCATCGGCCGTTTGTGGCGGCTTTCCTTGATCAGTTGAGGAATATTAAACTGCGATCCAACATTTTCGTGGATAGCGGCATCGGCGCTAACAGCCTCGACGGTGAGGTTTTGCCAGGTGACGCCAAGTTCTCGGCGGGGAAACCCAGATGAGGCGTCACGCTCTTGGAATCTGTCAATTTTGGACTTGAGATGCCATTGTGCGCTGTTGGACGACTTTTCTTCCATCTTGGGGATTTCTGGGTCTGTTTGGGCCTCCTCGTGGCCTGGGTTGGATGCCTCCATTTCACCAGACAGGCACGCTGAGTGTTGTCTCAGACTCTGCTCGATGCTGACGTATGGAACTGAGGAAGTGGGAGGGGAAAAACAAGGAAAAATTACGTAGATATAAATAAAAGAGTGCTGCAAGCACAGATGCAATGCAAAAAGAAGAAAGAAAGAAATATATTAACGGTATGGCGCTGGATGTTCGGTCATGTCGCTGTACAAGCTCGGTCAGGAGCGGAAGCATCGACTTATATCTGAATGAGATTCTTGCGAATCGCTCATGTATTGGCAAAGCGAAAACAAAAAAAAAAACAATGGGACTACGATTAAGCTGGCTCCATAGCTATCCGGGCGTATGAAAGTCGGTTATTCCTCCTCAGCACTAACGCAGCTCTTGCGGAAATCGCAGGCCCGTTGTTATGACGCGGGACCGGACGAGTCGGGCGGGTTTAGGATGTGCGTGAGTCTGACGGCCGGCCGGCGGCTACGAGCCCACCTGCAGGCTCCGCCTTGCGGCCCACCGTGAAACGGGCATCACCGCTGGATTGCCTATTCTGGACGAATGTTGGCGACATTTCCGCTTAGTCATCGGGAGTTGGGAGTTGCGAAGGACGAATGCGAGTGCGAGTGCGAGTCGCGGCAGTGCTGTACTCGAATCTGTTGGGGCTACAGTCCTCCCATATTTTGGACTTTCCATAGAGTTTCGTACGAGTATGCCTCTATTACGGTCTCAGCCCTATGGTTCTAGAAGATGTCGTGCTGTACAGTAGCCATGATGGTATATATTATGTCTTTCTTCTTGACGTGACATCACTTACACGTAAGGTCATCGTCGTCATAAATTCTGGTATTCAGCAAACAAGAATATAGCTCCCTGTATATACTGAAGCTTCCATCATTGTTACGGGCTGTAGAAGAATGAGCAATTTGTGCACATGTACTCCGTACATTGCATACACCTTCATCTCACCTCCGCGGCACCGAACGTTAGTCACAGATACTCGGCTGGCGTCATCAACGCATCGAATCTGACATCAAGGGGTTTCTAACCGCGCGGCCCTGTCGGCACGTGCCATTCGGGTGACTCCAAGACGAACAAAGCTGCGCCAGCCCCTTGCTTGTTAAACTTTCCTCGGATTACGACGCCGGGGCACCCAGCACCCGCTCGCCCCCGTTAAGCTCAAGACAGGGCGGAGCCATCCCCCACTGCTCGGCCTCCCACACTCTCCGTCGCAGGTTCTCCCCGCTGAGTAAGCGGCATTTTTGCGGGCTTTGCGCCCTGCCGCTCGCCTCGACGGTGGTTGCAAGTTCCGACCGCCAAGAATTGTATACTTGATATGATAATCACGGATGGAATCGTTGGGTAAGCCGATTCTTTCTAGAATACCCTGATTACGTCCCCCTTGGTCGAGACTGCAGTGGATCATCGCGCTCGGGATTCGCTGCCTTACCGCCGATGAGTCTTGCCTTGTTCGGCTGCCACGGATAATTAGACCAGGCTCCGCTGACCTTCTGGAGCCTTTCCATCTGCATATTGCTCCATTTTGTTCAATTGCGAGTGCAAGAATGGTGAATGGTAAGAGGCGGTCCTGCGATGCCTGCTACAAACGCAAGGTAAGCATCATCATCATACAAAGGGGTGCTGCCTTCTCGCCTTGAATGGAGGCTTTGGATTGCGTGCAATCAAAAGAATCGCCATCAACGGCCAGGTGTACATCAGCAAAACATTTCATATTCGTATTTTAGAATTACACTGACCCTTGTTCTGTGGCTATTCATAGATCCGATGTGAGCCATCGGACATAAATGGGCTGTGTGACTGGTGTGCACACCACAAAATAGTCTGCGTCTTTAGCAAGAGGAAGCAGCGAAAGAGGTGAGACAGCTCGGCTATTTATAACACCGGATTTTCTAATAAACATCCAGCCCAAACGACGATGCATCCAAGAGGCTGGCCAAGCGCCTTGAAGTAGTGGAGAAGGAACTGGAAATGGTGAAGGCGTCTAGAGAAGCTGTCCAGAAGCCCCCGTCTCCCGCCACGACGTTGCATACTCCTCAGTCGGCGTCTTCGGTGCCAGCCACTACAGGTTCTCGCCGTTGCCCAGTATGCCGTGCCCATTGTGCGCCACCAAGGCCTGCCAGTGCTCCTGAAAATGCCATGCTTGGTCAAATTTTCTTCTCCGGTCACAACTTTGGTACCCTTTGCGCCCGCACTGGTATTCCGCACTTTTCTTCACATTGCGAAGAATGGATATATGCACAGACAGGTGAATGGCCACGCTTTCAGTTTCCTCCGTTCGAAAAGCCCAAGCCGGTTTGGATATCGCACTCGGCGTCTTCACTCTCCGAGCTGCCCGAAAGATGGGTCCTGGACTCACTCTTTGATGAGTATATACGGTCTGATCTTTACCTTGTCTTCCCGCTTGTCGACCCTATCTTGTTTCGAGAAACGGCCAATATAGCATACTCCAATCACGATACGTTGAGTCTCGATAACATTAGTGCAAAGGCTTGCGTCTTTGCCTTTCTGGCCATGTCGAGTCTGCGATTCCCCTCCAACAAGGCTTCCGCCCATGTTGACGCGGAGAGCTACGCAAAACGATCGCAAGTAATGATTTCGGAATTCTTTGAGGATGCAAGTCTGACAGCATTGCAAACATATCTTTTACTGGTCCGTTGTTGCCCATTAGCACCTGATATTTGACAGAATACTAACACCTCTTCACCCTCACTAGTTCTTGTTAGAGACAAATGTTGGGCGCATGCATGCGGTCATAGTATATCACACAGTTGCATGCCGGACTGTGTTTGCTCTGGGCGGCCATCTAACAGCTTTTCCGATTGTGTCCGGCCGGCCGTTTACCATGCTCGAGCGCGAAGACCGTCACCTGCGCATACTGTTTTGGCTGTGCTACGTTCTAGAAAAGGATATTGCGCTGCGAACTGGGCAACCGCCCATGATAAATGACCGTTTCTGCGACCTCTCGCTGCCTGAAGGATGGGAAAAGACGCGGGTGAGCAATCGTCGACGCGATCCAAACGACGATGACCAGATGCCGTTTCTTCCTGGAGATCTACGTCTCTGTATAATAAAATCGAAGGCGGTCGACAAACTCTACGCAAATGACTCAGTGTTAAAATCAGATGCCGAAATTTTGAGGACTATACGAGAATTGGACGAAGAGCTGGAGGAGTGGAGGAGCGCTCTGCCCGCAGAGATTGCACCGTCGTTATCCATCAGGAAGGGCATGACTCTGTCTGAAGATCTCACAGACTGTGCCAGTATGCTGCACATTGAGCTCCATCTAGAGTATCATCACCTCCTCAATGCCATCCATTGCGCCAGCCGTCGTTGTGCTGCTCCTAGCGTCGGCGATGGAGGCCCAGTAAACTACGGCGTGCAATCCAGCTTGGACGTCTCTGTAGAGGCCAGCAGATCTACAATCATCTATCTCACAGCAGCCTCTAGCCGCATTGCTGCTGAGGCGTTCTGGTAAGCTTGCTTATACATACGTTTCACTTTGAGCAATCACCAACTCGTTTCTTTTAACACAATCACAGGGTATTTGTCTTCTACCCCATGTCAGCACTTATGACAGTCTTCTTCAGTATTCTTCGCAACCCTGGCAGCGACCATGCAATCGAGGACGTTGAGCTCCTTGCAACATCTTCACGAATCATACACAGCATGCCAATGTTTAAAGTGAGCCAGTCGGAGATGGCCTACTTGCAACAGGTAGACGTTTTCGTTGCAGAGCTGTGCCGTTTAGCATATGCTGCGATACGAAAGGCACAGTAGACCAGAACAAGCTGTATCGGGAGAGAGGACGCCAATCAAGCACCGGTCACGACAGAATTGAGCTGCATGAAACAGGTATGAGGCTTTACTATAGAGCTATTTAATTATTAATTATGTAAAATACTGCAATGAGTTTTAGGCTTTATTTAAAAGCCGATTGCTGGGGCTGCTCCGTAGCCTAGATCAGTAGTAAACTCCTCCATCAAACCACCACTTTAAATCACTCTCGAGGCCGTGTTTAAGCCAATAGCAATTGTCTGTATTCTCCGCGTCGCTGTCAAATGGGTATCTTACCTCCACTTGCCACATCCCAGACTTCGTGCAGGTCTTCATTGCCTCGGTGAATTCGGGCATTTGCATTGCCATGTTGCTTGGCACTGCGACGGTAAATCGCTCCATCGCAACACATCTCTTTCGCGCCTCCAACAGTGGATCAAACAGAACCTCGGCAATTTCCACTCTATTATTCCCTGGTCTCAAGGACGATTTGCTGTACGTAGCACTGTCCAATATCAGGACAAAGCTCCGGAGCTGGGGCAATGCTTCGGGCAGAAGAGCAAGAAAATTGCAGAATTTGGCTCTCTGTTCTCGCTCTTGCTCCTCCCATATGCTGTTATAGAATAGGGGATGTTTCCACTTCATTCGAAGTGAAGTTATTAACCCAATATTTGGCGTGAGTAGCCTTGGTGCACCGGCTACACAGCTTTGGCGCAGCATGCCGTCTACCAGTGGTTGACTACAGACATCGATGACGCATTGTGTAAAGAGAATTCGAGATACTTCATCGTATCTGTAGACGTGTTAGCCAATCACGTTTTTTTAAGGTTGAAACTGCAGTATTACGCTTGTTTGCATGACATCATGAACCCTATGACGCCTAGGCGACATTGACGCGACGCCGTCGTGTATCCTTTAACGCAGGGATTTCGGCCGGACAAACATGTATCGTGGTGCGGTAAGGTGTCATAGCCTAGGTTCCAAACAGGGCTGCTTGAATGGCAGACAGAACTATGCCATTTCCAGGCCCTCTGATGGCTTTTCCAGTCGTATACTGCAGTGGCAAGTGGCGGATACGGACCACCGTGAGCAGTGGGAATAATAACATCACTCGTGATGTCTAGGCGCGGTGGCAGCAGTCGTAGATCTATATGAACTCGAACGTTTCCGAACGCTTCTGTCAAAATTATGTCCCGAATCTCCTTTGGCAAGCTGAAGAAGCCAGGATGAGGCTGCCGCAGAGAGAGAGACAGAGCAGGCCCTTCAGGTAGGCTGGGGATGGGCGGGTCTTGTGTTTCCAGCTCCCGCACTGGCTCCTTGCCTTTGGGAAATGTTCGACGCATCCAGCGCATGATAGCGATCTTTAAAATTTATGTCCCATTAGTGGGTGTGGCAGAGCTGCATGCGTGGTAATGATGCTGGCGCTGGAAGATGTTGCAGGCAAGCCCCTCCTCTATCACTGTGAGGCTCTGCCTCAGCTGCACACCACGTGCACCGTCTGACATGAGCAGACGTGAGGGCAACGCACGCAAAACAAATTATGTTCTAACTAATTTCATATACATATCGGGCTCCTAGAAGATACTGAAATGAAAGTTTTGCATCTGGTCAACAAGTCGGCGGATAGCAAACCTCACCCTCTGATAATAACGACGGCTTCGGAATCTGCGACTGTAACTTTTATACCTCCTCTTGCGTCCGGTTTGACGTGCTCATTAGTGGAACGACCCTCTACACGCACAGGCTTTCCCATGGAGTCGGCCTCATAGGCATAGCCGTTGAAAGTCACTCCCGACTTGTCGCGAGCACTACCAGCAGTGAGGCGCTGTATAGTCCATCGTGAACACCGAGGAACCTGAAGGGTGTACTCTCGCTGGCCACGCTTCTGATTTGCCGACCCATCATACTCTCGCAGGTTAATAATGGCCATGCGCTGCAATTTACCGTCAATGTACGCGCCGTAACCTGAATCAAAATCGGCTTCGCCACCAATATCCAAGGCCTGGACGTCCAGAGCGTCGGAGTTGGCTAAAAAGGTAGACGCTGCGAGCTTTCCATAGTATGGCGGCTTAGTCTGGAGATCTCCCGTGGGCTTCCATGCAGCGTAAGGAGATCCGACAGATTGATGAAAGTATATTCGCTTGATGATACCCGTAGTGGCAGCTTGAAGCGAAAAGTCCATTCCCCAGAGCGCCGCTCCAAAGACGTCGGAGAGGCCTGACGCACCGCCACCGTATAGACTGTTATGCTCTCCAATAACATAGTCGGCGTCAGTATTGACCTGCTTAGCATATGAGACGTGGCCATTTATAGCCCTTGCAACGGCAGTGTGGTTCATCAGCGTCTTCTGCAGGGTCACACCTGGCCGGGTGGCGCCGTCCATGTAGTTGTGAGCCGAGACCTGCGAGACGTCCTTGGTTCCATCGCCTGCGGCCGTGAAGATTTGCGGAATTCGCAGTCTGGAGCCTGGAGAGGAGACCGACGGGAACGTGTACCGGAGTTTCTTGGCCATGTCTGGGCACGCTTCGTGCAGGTAGTCCTCCATGCGCCCAGTGGCATTGAACCAGTCAGATAGGTACTTTTGCACGTCATAGTCTCTATCTCGCCGCTTGCCGATGAAAAGATCTGGCTCGTTTCCCATTTCAAAAGTGTCAAGCTGTCCACGTAGCGCATTGCATGCGAGAGGGACCGTGGACCTGAGAGTTGCAAAACCAGACGAGTTCCAAGTGGCGAGGTTGAAGTTGTGAGAGTATATAGTTCCCTGTGGGAAGGCACCATAAGACTCGAAGAACTCTGGCCCGATGCACTGATATGCACCAGGATCTGCATTCTTACAGCTTCCAGCCGTTGGTGCCGTGAGAGTAGAGTCAAATACGGCGCGGTCACTGCAATCGATATAATTAGTTTTTTCTTTGCAGTTGAAAAGGCAGTACCATATGTGGCACGTACGCCGAGTTTCCTCCCACTCGAATAACCATAGGAGAACCTTGAACACCAACTAGGTTGTCAAGCAGGTTGTTGGAGTACTCATTGGGTTTACTTTTGCTGCCTGTTTCAGTTCTTTAGCTAAAGAATCCGTGGACTTTTCGATAAGTACTTACCAGCAAATGATGGGAACCCAATCAACTCAATAGACAGGGAAACAAAGGATGAGTAAAGCCTCCCATCCTCGTTGATCGCCAATACCTGGGGCAGGACGGCCGCAGCGAGCGCTATGTATCTGGCCATGAGTAGACAGCAGTAGCTTGATGGTGTAAGCACCAGGAAGAGCTATGAAAGTCCAGGTGAACCAAAAAAATGCAATACCATTAATATTAGTTCTCCAGAACACGTATTTGTCAGTTGCCGCGATGCAACCCCATGCCATCAAGTGCTGTCTACTTGCCTAGTTGGGCTTACAGTGGATCTGCATCGGGCCGGCGCACCAGGCGCCCTAAATTTTCCAGCAATCGGGGCAGTTCTCTGCGCCCGTAGCGGCGACGGCACCGACTCGTACAGCCTTCTGGGCCGCTGTATTAAGCTTACAATCACGAGGCTGTGTCTTAACAGCTTCTAAGATGGACGGCGAAGGGGCCACTCAATACATATCACGAAAGCAGAAGGGATCAAAATTATCTCGTAAAAGTCTCCATTGCTAGTGCTCTATGATGTTGCACCTAACGCAACGGCGGCTACGTGGTATCGACAACCGAACACAAAACGCCGAGAATGCCACAACTTTTAACCAGATTGCTGTTTTAATTTTTTAGGTTTTCATTTCCCCCAAAAAGGTCCCGCTTAGTAGAAGAAGCCGATGATCTTGCCGGCAACGTGCTTTCTACGGGCCTCCTCGTGGTCCATGATACCAGCAGAGGTGGTGAGGATGACGTAGCCGAACTGACGGGCAGGCAGCAGCTTGACAACCCACTTCTCGAGGTCGCCGAGACGGACGTTGTAGCGGGGGGAGATGACACCAGTCTTGTTGAGGCGGCCGTTAAGCTGGACAACAATCTTGCCGGAGCGGTGGTCGTCGACCTCCTCGAACTCGCCAATGTAGCCTGAACAAAAAAAAATCAGTAAAATGTTGCGATAACCAAAGCATTACACGTCACTGCATTCAAGCAAAGAAAAAAAGACAGAAACACTCTGAGCAGAGCGCTCTGGCCACCGCAAATGTCAATCTATCGGCAACTTATAGGGGCTGAGCCGTGGTGGCATAGAGAGGCTGTCGCCCTAGTTATCATGCCGAGTGGAAGAGCGGTTGTCTAGTCTTTCTTTGCGAGAATGCAGTTCGTGGCTGGAATACACCGAGCTGTCGGAATAAACATACCGTGGCGCTGCATGACCTGGAGGAACTTGACGATGACCTTGGAGGAAGGACGGATCAGGACCTGACGCTTGCCGGTCTTCTCGGCATTGTTGATAGCGTTGAGGGCGTCGTGGAGAACGGAAGTGCGGACCATTTTGGCGGTGTTGTGAAGAGATTCTCAAGTCGAGGGGTGGAAATGAGGTATCTGTCGGGCATCGCTGGTTAGCCTCGTTTGCGGCAGTGAGCCAAGGAGAGTGCCCTCAAGCGTTTCGCGAAACGACGAGGGTTCTGCAGCTCAATTCCGACGGGGAGAAGCGTATCCCCAGGCGTCGCTCCGATCCATCCATCGAGACACAACACAAGAGTTGTCCTGTCACAGAGTCATCCTGTTTAAAAGAAACACAATGCTGTCGTCTCGTTCGGTTTTCACGGAGGCGTCGCCCGGGATTGCCCTCCCCAGCCACGAAGTCGAGGCATCGTCCTACGCATTTTCGAATCGAATCGCTGCGAGCGGGATTAATGTGTACTATACATACCTCGTTGATGAGTTGAACTGGCGTTTGGGGTTGTTTCGTAGAGGAGGAACCTTCGAAGTCTCACGAGATGAAAAACTGGCGGTGGTGGCAGCCCGAATTAGTGGGGAGGCACCACCCACAAACCAAGCCGCACAAAACGAAAAAAAAGTGGGCGTTGTGCCCTGGTGGCCCGTGCACGACAAATTGCCCTAACGATGCCCACCGCCTGCCAGCCCGCACGCACGCACGCACGCACGCACGCACTGGCTGACCCGGATTTCGGCAAATCCCCGTCACTCTGATTGAACCATCAAAGCCAACCAAAAAAAACCCTTCTTTTCCATTTCCTTCCCCATACATCAATAAATCTTCGAGGATCGCCCGACGAGAAAAAGCATTACCAAAATGGTAAGAATTACCTTTTGGTCCTGTCCGGAATATTCTTCGATGACGGCGGGTTGAGAGACGAATGCGATATGCGTATATACCGACACCGGGCACTGGGACAACTTTTGGGGGCAGCCTGCCCGCCCGCCGAGAGAAACCTCGTTACGGCAAAGGACGGCATCGCATCGCATTCGTATCGAAACCCGCAATTGAAGGATAATTCCTGGCAGACCAACATTCCGGATGACGGCATCTCGAATTACATGACGCTGACAGAGACTACAGTCGGACGTAGAAGACAACAACGTTCCCGAGGTCGTCGAGGAGGTCGAAGTGTCCGGAGATGCCCCCAAGGGCCAGATGTCCGTTCAGGATGCCCTCAAGGGTGTTCTGAAGCTGGCTCTGATGCACGACGGTCTTGCCCGTGGTCTCCGCGAGTCCTCCAAGGCCCTCGACCGCCGCCAGGCTCACATGTGCGTTCTCAACGAGAACTGCGAGGAGGATGCCTACAAGAAGCTCGTCGCTGCCCTGTGCAACGAGCACAAGATTCCTCTCATCAAGGTCCAGGACGGCAAGCAGCTCGGCGAGTGGGCCGGTCTTTGTACGTTTTATTTCCCGAAAATAACCGTTTGCGGTTCTTCTAGGTCAAGCACCGTTTACTAACAGTCTCATCACAGGCGTCCTCGACCGTGAGGGCAACGCTCGCAAGGTCGTCAACTGCTCTTGCGTCGTCGTCAAGGACTGGGGTGAGGAGTCGCAGGAGCGCTCCGTCATCATGAACTACTTCCAGACTGCGGAGTAAAGGTTGGGATGGCGTTTGACTGTTTTTTGAAAAGGCATAGAGGTGCGGGCTTGGGTTTTTTAAGGCCGCTGGAAACGTCTACGTTTGTACTCTAGGCCACTTCATTGGGCATTACGGATGGTTTCCTGGCCTCATGATGAGGCGTCCGGTCTCTTCCATGAGGGTAAAAAAGAAATGAAAAAAATTCTTGGACAAAATTCTTTCGCTTTAAGATTGCATATGTGATTCTGTATATTGCTATTATGTCGTATTTCTCATTTACGTCCCTCAATCTGCAACTTTGTAAGAGACGTGAGCAGATGAGGCACTGCATGCGACAACTTACCATGATGATGTGATAGCCAAAGCTGGACTTCGCCTCGCCAAACTTGGGGTTTGCTGTCGTACTAGGCTCCAGAGCAAATGCCACCTCTTCGAATTGAGGATCCAGGCTTCCCTTTGTCTTCCATCCGAGCGCGCCACCTGGAAGGATCACGATCATTAGCCTACTCTGCAAAAAAATGTTGCCATGACGCAGGGTCATCTTCTTACCGGCTCGAGCCTTGTCTTCGGAGAAGTTTCGAGCAACCTCGTCAAACTTGACACCTTCGTTTAACTTGGCAAGGGCTTCTTCCTTCTTACCGTGCTTTGCGCACTAAACGCTCATACTGTCATTAGTTTCTCTCCCAAGCTAACACTGGCGTGTGCGAGACACGTACCAGGATGTGGCGGACATTGATGGACTGTGCGGCGGCCTTTGCCTTGCCACCGGCCTCCTTGTCCCCTCCTTTGCCCTTGGCACCGGACTTATCACCTCCTTTCTTGTCGTTCTTTCCCATTATCGCGGTGGTTTGAGGCGCTTTGGATGAGTTAACCTGATATCGAGTGGTGAAATCTTGGCGCGTGTGCTGTCGCGGGGTCGCATTTGCCCCGCCAAAACACCCCTCTTTCTCCAACAAGGTACCGTACCTGTAGGCGCTGTGTTGTTGGAGTTTCTCCAAAACAGACTAAGCACTTCAATTTTGCAAGGTAAAATTGACAATAATTAATTGGTATTTCTATGTATGTGATAAAAAGTTGTCTATGCATCTTCTTTGTTCTTCAACTTTAGCTCGGCAGTCATGCGCAATACTTGCTTCCACTGATCGTAATCAATCTTCTCCTTGGCTTTGGCGACCTTCCACGCTGTAAAAGCCTCCTTACCTTGACGCTTTTTAACCATTTCTCCTTCATACTTTTCAAACAAGTACCAGTCGTCCACTTGTGATGGCCGTGGGATATCAGCAAGCTGCTCCAATGGTTTCTGCCCGCCCAGTCGTTCCAAGGTCACTACCACGCGATGCAGCCCAGAGGACTGGTTTATCTTGTGGCCATATTGGTGGATATAATACCTATTCAAGACGTTAGCAATTCGTAATGATGGTATTCCCTGCTACCTACACGCCGTCATATCGAATGCCGCACTTTGGCGCCAGTGGACTCTTCAAGCAGTGTCCACGCAGTATGCGAATTTTGGAGCCAACTTGCGTTATGAGCGAGATAGGCGCGTCGGCAAGTTTGGATTCTCTTGTATATTGTATCCTTCCTTCCTCTGATAGGACCTCTTCTCGGCCCGTCATCAGTGGCAAAGCTGCAACCCCATATCTTCCCTTTGTCGGCGTTTCGAAAGCACTCGCGACTATTCCATCGCGTGCAGCACATGCAAGATTCAACCACTAGCTTCATTCTGTTAACATAACATTCAAACCTGTAGACTTCAAGCTTACTCTCCAGCTTCGAAGTGCAAATTTCCCTCCGCTTCTGACAGGCTCTCGCAGTTATTTGTCTGCCAGCAGCCCTGCGAGAAGAGCTCTGGCTTCCTGAAAGTCACATCCCGCAATTGACCTCGCTTTCCAAATTCAAGATATCGCATCTTGTCCATATCAAAATACGTCTGTTTGAAGCGACTGCGCCATTGCCGCTGTAGATGCTCCGCTGCAGAATAGTGGTCCGGGAAGAGTGACTGGCCGTCTGGTACCAGCATGTCAGTAAGCAATTTGTCCAGTCTGCATGCCCTGATTGTGTCTAGCTTTAGTGAGCACCACTCATCCTCTTCGTCGTCGTTTAGCGCGTTGAGGAGCTTCAACACGGCGTCCGCCCATGTCCCCAAGGACTTTTGTTCCTGGACACAAGCCCGAACGTGGTCAGAAAGCTCAAGCAGAATAGCTTCATTTAGACGCGAAGAGTTAGTGCAGTCGATCAAATGGCCGAGTCCAAGGTTTGGTAGTGAGTGGTAAATTTCTGGTATCGTTAGCACCTAGCGTTTGAGGGGGGGTGCTAAACAGACCTCCATCACCTCGACCAGGAGAAGGTGCACGCGCTGCGTCATCCTCGGAGCTGTCTATTTGCAAATACTTGATTGGAACACCCGCTCGCATCGTAAAGCATTTGTATTCGCGGCAGCCCTTTTTATTTTCTGAAAGGTGTGATCTTGTGTGTCGAATTCTTCGGGTTGTGAGCTCTTCCCAGGCGTACAAGTGCTTGCCGACTTTCATTGTTTAGAAGGTGCTCTGGAGGACTTCCCCTCTCCTTCGCCGGCCTGGCAAAAGCAACCCACACTCGCTTTATAAATGATATGTAAAATTTGTATAAATAGCGCCCATTTTCAAAGCTGTACTTTAATTTCTACCTATTTTCTATGCCTAGATCTTGCAATTCTTATTGAACGAAGAAGCGCTACCCTGGAGGCATTTGCATACACCGCCTGCCATGTTAAGGCTCACAGCACCCACCGCCTTCCTAGGTAGGTATCCGACAACATACTGCCGGAATATCCAGTGGATCGAAAGCGCAACGCTAATCCTGCTTCAACATTTATGCAGAGAATTCCACATCAGTATCCGTCCATACAAGCTGCAACATCTGCCTTACTCGCCATGGCAGAACAACCAGTATATCATGCGCGCAGCGCTCCTTCGCGCGACAAGGCGATTGGAATTACACAGCGCGCGACACCTCTAGCCTTCTCATGGGTCGGTGACATGAGAGTCCGGTACGAGACAGCCAGCCATGCGAACACGTCTGAGCTCCCGCGACTAACCATATTGTTAGATTCTCTGACTTTCAAGTCAACGAAATTGGAATAAATGGAGAGGTTGTGCACCTTCGTAGCATTGGACTCAATGACGAACAAAAGTTAGCCGAAGGAATTCAGCCACAGGAGGCCGAGAAACCAGCGTCGGACGAATCGAAGAAGGAAGAGGCACCAAAAGAACAGCCCAAGCCCGAGGAACAAAAACAGGAGCAGGAGCAAAAGGAGCAGCAGCAGCCGCCCGTAAAAGTCATTGAGATACCAGCAGAGGATGTTGCGGTTCTGGAGAAGCTCGCCGGCGCCAGATTCGCAACCGAAGTCGTCGACATGTTTCGCGAGGCGCAAACTGCGGAGGCTGACAAGCGAGTCAAGCCCGTTACCTCTGACGCAGTAGACGACAAGTACACGCGAGGCCAAATACACCAAGAAGTCCGCCGCATCTTCCAGTCCAAAGTCGACACCACCACCGACGACACCGGCGCGATTGTCGCCACGGCCATTCGCGACCGTAGAGGAAAGAAGCGCGGCCGGGGTGGTGCTGGCGGCGGTGGTGGCGGCGGCGGCGGGAATCGAGAGCGCAAAAACACCAAGCCTGACGCTGAGTACCTGCACTTCACGCTGTACAAGGACAACCGAGATACCATGGACGCCGTCAGCCAGATCGCGCGCATGTTGAGAACCAAGCCTCAGATGATTGGATATGCCGGCACAAAGGATCGACGCGCCTCGACGGTGCAGCGCTGCTCTGTGCGATATACACACCAGCGCAGCATGGCTGGCCTCAATGGCAAGCTGTGGGGAATATCAACCGGAGACTACAAATACTGCGATACGCCGATTCACCTGGGGCAGCTTCTCGGCAACGAGTTTGCCATCACGCTCAAGAACTGCAAGATGGTTGACGAAGACACGAGCAAGCCGCTCTCGGAACGCCTGGAAACCTTGAGAACAAACGTCGGAGCTGCGCTCGAGCACATGTCCCAGCACGGCTGGATAAACTACTTTGGCCAACAGCGCTTTGGCACACATCAAATAGGCACACACGAAATCGGCATGCTCATCCTCAGCGACAAGTTTGAAGAAGCCGTCACGTCCCTCCTCTCCTACGACGCCGATATTGCCAACAGGGCCGAGAGCGGCGAAACCGCCGAAGACGCCTCTAAGAGAGACGAGTTCACCCGCCATCAAGCCTGCATGCTCTTCCGCACGGGCAAGGACATTGACCGCGCCTGCAACCTCATGCCGCGCCGCTTCGCCGCCGAGTGCTGCGTCATGCGGCACCTCACACGCCAGCCGTCCTCCAAGAAGGACTACGTCGGCGCCCTGACACACATCACCCGCGGCCTGCGCTCCATGTACCTGCACGCCTACCAGTCGTACGTGTGGAACCACGCCGCCAGCACGCGCTGGGCCAAGTACGGCGAAAGAGTCGTCAAGGGCGACCTCGTCATTGCCGAGAACGAGGCCGTGCCCCTCGTCGCGGGCGAGGACCAGGACGGCGACGTCATCATCAACCCGGTCGAGGACGACGACGAGGCGCCCGTCCGCGCGCGCGCGCTGACCGAGGAGGAGGCCGCCAGCGGGCGGTACACTATCTCCGACGTCGTCCTGCCCACGCCGGGCTACGAGGTCATCTACCCGGACAACGACATTGGCGCCTTTTTCGGCGAGTTTATGGGCCGCGAGGAGAACGGCGGCCTGGACCCGCGCAAGATGCAGCGCATGCGCCGCGAGTTTAGCTTGCCCGGCCGCTACCGCAAGGTCATGAACCGCTTCCTGGCGAAGCCCAGCCTCGAGTTTAGGGAGTACACGGACGAGAAGGAGCAGATGCACCCTACCGACGTCGACTTGATCAAGGCTGCCTCTGGCAACAATGGCGAGGACGAGAGGGAAAGTAAAAAGGCCAAGGTCGAGGGCGGCGATGAGGGAGAGTCCAAGGAGGGGAATGGCAAGGCCGCCACGACTGAGCCGACCAAGATTGCTGCCGTGGTCAAGTTCCAACTTGGCCGAAGCGCGTACGCAACCGTCACGCTGAGGGAGCTGATGGGCGATTTGCAAGAGGAGTAAGATGCCTCAAACGAATTACTCTGTACATAGCATGGAAATCTGGGATATAGGCGAAATAAAAAAGTAATTTGGTTCAAATCAAAAAGGGACAGAATAAGACATGTTAAGGAGTGCTAAAAATTTCGAATTGAACACCGGAAAAAGGACCAAAAAAAAAGTTAAAAGTATGCACAAAATGCCGTTGCCGTAAACAAGCCCCCAAAGATAATCCAATCGCCTGTGCGAATTAAGAAAAAGTATTCTCATGCAGTCGTAGAAATAACAGTTGCACGGTCAAAAGTTTTCGTCGTAGCCAAAAAAAAGTGTTCATCATGTCTTTCTTTTGCTAATGCCACGCAAAGGCAATGCTGCAAAAAGGGAAAAGAAAAAGCGTTAATAGTGGCGGATAAAATGTATAAATGCAACTGTCGGAGGCTGGGCTGGTGTCGATATATGCTCCAATATACGCATTACAGATATGTTCGTATTCCGTCTATGTTGTGTATGTCGGTCGTAGTGGTTTCCATCGTATTAGTCCTAGGCGGCGAGCTTAGGTTGGCTTGGGAGGTGTCTGGTCCTCCCAACCCCATACAAAGGATAAATATTTGACCATGTTGACGCGCTTTGGCTTCATGTCGACCATCCAAGGGTGCTCTAGCATCTTCCAAGGACTGGCTCTTCGATTCGGCTGCTTCTCCAGGCTGAGGGCTTGTTAGCTTCTGTATCCCATTGCAGGATCGGCGGGATGAGGGAAACTTACCAGCACTCAATAAAGTACTTGAAATTATCGCTCCAATAAACATCCATATCGGGCTCATCCTTGAGCTTCGGCACTGGTTGTCGTACAATGTATGTCAAGAGGTCGATGAGGCCAGCGCGAGGCTGCATCTCTGTACCATCCGCGGGGAAGGGGAAACGATGCTGAGCAACTTCTAGTAGCGTTACGCCCGTCGACCATACATCAGATGTAATAGTGTAGGATTGACCAGTGATGCGTTCGGGGGCCATGTAGTAGCTCGTGCCGATGAACGTGTCAGCCTCACCCTTTGTGCCAAAGTCGCCAGAGACACCAAAGTCGCAGAGCTTGACTGCACCGTCACGACAGAGCAAAATATTGGACGGCTTGATATCGCGGTGGATGATTCGGCGCGTGTGAAGATAGGTCAGGCCACCAAGGACACCTTCAGCAATCTTGCCCAGGACCTTTTCGCCAGTTCGGCCACCCAAGCGCTTCACTTCCTTGTAGATGCTGTCAAGGGAGCCACCTTCGCAGAACTCCATGGCAATGGATATGGTAGCCGTGGAGGGATCGACAAAGGCGCCATAGTATTGGCAAATATGCTCTGATGCACACTCTTTGTTGAAGCCAAGTTCACGAACAATTTGTTTCTTAACATCAGGATCAGGGTTCGTTGTGATGACCTGGAATCACATTGTCAGTAGGGAACAGTCGATAGAGCCGAGTTTAGCAGCTTACCTTGAGAGCAAACACAGTCTTGCCTCCTTTGAGCATGCACCTTGTCACAGCACCACCGGCGCCTTCACCGAGGTTGCCTAGCTCAATCACACGCTTCTCCATGCTGGCAATCCTCCAGCCTTCATCGTCGAGATCTTCCACATCTGCTGTTCTGGCCTTTTCCAGACTAAGCTTATCAAAGGCTTCAAGGCCTTGCAGGCTGCCGTCTCTCTCCATGGAAACGCCGCCCTCGCTTCTCTCCGAGTACATGGAACCAGCTGCCGAGACGGGGTCTGGGGTACCTTGCGGTCGCGCAACGGGGATGCCGAACTGGGACGCAAATGATAGGGCAGAGTATTGCGAGCCAGCAGACGTAGGATTGCTAGCCCTGCCATCCAAAGGGCCGAAGCTGCCCGACCTTGAATGTGCGGCACTGCTCTCACTGCCTGCCCCAGCTGATTGACCTGGTTGCGCACCATTCTGTGATCTGGGTGGCTGCTCGTAAGGTGCGACGTGGCTTCCCATAGGTGTGGCTACATTCATGGTCGGCACTTGGCGGGGAGGCTGGCCCGTCTGCGCAACGGGCTTCACGTTGGGTGACGGCGGAATGGCGAGGCCGAGTCTCGGTGTACGCGCCCCGCCAGGTCGGGAGCCGGGGATAGCAGGGCGTAGGAGAGGAGCAGGGGAGGACATTATGGGTACATTATTTGGTGTCGAGGGCGGTACGGAAGCCGGAGCTGGCGTTGAGGAGGCAGATGGCTGAAGAGAGGTTAGCTGGAGTTGGAAGGATGGAGGGCGCGGGAAAGTATACCTGCTGAGAGCTCTCCGAGCCTTGTGAAGGGTTAGCTGCAGCATCAGCCATGGTGGCCGATGTTTGCCTGCCGACGCAGCTGTGACTTTAATAGAGCCGGCGATGGCAAGACCGGGAAAAGGCAACAAAGAGAGACTGTGGCCGTGAGATGCTGGTTATGCCCCGTACAGGGCAGGCGCCTTTCACGTAAATAGCTCTAAAGAGCAAGTCGTGCAGCACTGGGACCGCTGAGGCTTAAAATATCAAGCCGGGAGTGTAAAGACCTTTGGGATATAACGCGTATGCTGCAGCTGTATGTGCTGTGAAGGTAGGAAGGATATCGTTGGGAGAATTGTCCCACGCCGACCAGCGGGCGCTTGAAGTGCCGTGAGGGGAAGTCGGATGGTGCTCGTTTAAAGGCTATGCACGCGGCACGATAAGGTATCGGGTCGAGGAAATACGCGCGATCGGGGGCCAAGGAGGCAGATGAAGCTATAGCCGATCGTGATAAAACGGTAGACGAGATGCAAGATGTCGACGACAGAGCTTGCTGGGGCGGTATGAAGGAGCAGAAGATGGGTGCTGTGCGGAGGCTGGACAGGCAGGCGGGCCAAAGCAGCGGTGGCGGATGGGGGACTCTGCGTGCGTGAGCTTGGGGGGCATTGGTGGAGCGGCAAGAATGGGTGACGCGGAAGAGATGACGAACGTCACGTTCTGCAGCGGCGGGCGGGCACGTCTGTTGGCGGCTTTGTAGCCTATACCTGGGCATGCTACAGGTGGGTGGGGAATACCTCAGCAACATTGGCGGCCCGCTGAGCGGCCTGTGGAGGGTCCTGGGCGGGTGCTGAAGGCCGCCATTCGTTAGCGTGGTGACGGGAGGGGAGGGGGGTTTGGCGGCGAGAGATCCGTCCCGTGGTACTCGGTACATGGTGCCGTGCCGAGCCCAGGACAGAGGGGGAAGCACAGGGGTGAAGGTGAAGTGTAAAAGGCGGACATCATTGTGGTGACGGCAACGCCGTGTAACGCCTCCATCTGCATGTTTCAAGTGCTCCAGAGTCCCAAACGGCTCTGGGGAGAAGTCCCAATGTACTCTGTATATGTGCCCAATATATTCTGACAGTGACGGTGAAGAACTACATAGTACGAGTAGTCTGGACGGAGTACGGAGTACATGATCGTGAATTATGTGCCATCTGGTTCCGCGACCGCGTCTGCGTACAAAGGCGTTATGGGATCATAATTGTGCCATCAGGGCGCCGTTATACACGCCTTTCTGCTCGCCCACGGCAAAACTGGTGCTCTAACACATTAAACATGATATTATTCTTCATACCCTGCCTGCGAGACAACCCTACAACGCACGCTAAGACATCCGTGGCCTGACTACCCACGCTATGCACAATGGCAGCCACTGAGCCAGGATGTGCATACAACCCCCGGCCGCCATCACGCACCTGCGTGTCCAGTGAGAGGGCTGGATACGCGAGCGCTCGAGACATTCATGCTGGAAGAAAGCCGTCACATTCAACATCGAGGCCTTGTGCTGCCCACAAAAAATAAATTAAATAAAAAACGGCCGCACGACTTCCGCGGCGATAAGTACGAGTACGGGCCTAACCCGGGGGCTTTCACCACGCCCGCCGACCTACATTGTGTTCTCCAGCCTGTGCCTTGCAGGGACCATCCATTGTGCACACTTCCTTGTATGAGTCCTCGCACGGCGGCGGGCGCAGCCAGCGCCGATTCCTGAGACCATAATCCGAGTAAATCAATCTCTTTGTGCTCTCTGGTGTGTGATGGCATCTATTGCACGCGCAAGCAGCAGCCACCCCCTTTCATTTGCCCATGCTGCCAATCAGTCTGCCTTGCCGCCACGCCTGGAACTCACGTCGCCCGGCAAAACAGCCCGCCCCTGATACATGCTGATCCCGCCATACAGATGATGTGATGGTCTCCCCGTCGCAGCCGAATCGTATTGGCGCTGTGCCGTCAGCGGGAGACTCTGGCCAACCACAGCCCGCCGTTGCTGAAAGCGCGCGTCTACAGACCACGCTAGTCGCAGCCACCGTCGGCATCGCCAGGGTTGCCAGCATGCGGGTGAAAGGGGAGAACGAACTGCGTTCAAGTACAGAGTACATGGCATGTCATGGTCAAAATCTCCAATTTCATCGAGCTCTGTAAACAGGGCAAATACCATGTAATTCTGCACAGGAGCAAGGGGTCATCTGCCATGGCTGCCAGGCCAGCGCGGATACTGGCTGCTCTGCCGTTGAATGCCGCCCGATCAACTGCGAGCTTGGCGGCTGCCGCAACCCCACTACCTTCAGACAGCACCGCCGTCTCTTATCGATTGCCGCTCAGCAAAATCTCCACCAAAATTTTCTGAGCACCCATCCGAACCGTTGAAGCGGCTTTGAAGAAAATATCAAGGCCACGGCTCAAGCACTGCACGCAACAATGGGCTCAAAAAAGGCGGGAAAGCCGCCTGTCGCCAAGGCAGAGCCCCAGGCCTCTGTCGATTCACATTCCTCCTCCGACGAATCAGACGTTCTCGACAATCCCGCCGCCCGCAAACGCCGGAGAACTGAGACTGGCGATAGCGATCGAGGCGCCGACGACAGCGATGAGCAAAATGACGACGACGACGACGATGATGATGAGGAAGACTCCAAGGCACCTGCCAAGTCTGTATTCTCCTCGTTTGCGGCGCCGTCCCGTATCAAGAAGAATGAGGGTTCAGCGCGGGCGGGCAAACAGACGCCTTCTGCCGTAGCGTCACAAGGCCAGGCCGTCGTCGCGACGGACCCCAACACTACGTTTTCGGCCCTAAACGTGCGACCATGGCTCGTACAGGCGCTCTCCAACATGGCCATCAAGCGACCAACCGGCATTCAAAAGGGCTGTATACCGGAAATCTTAAAAGGCAGAGACTGCATCGGTGGCAGCCGGACCGGTTCCGGTAAAACCGTCGCCTTTGCCGTTCCGATCCTGCAGAAGTGGGCAGAGGACCCGACGGCCATTTTTGGTGTCGTCTTGACGCCTACGCGCGAACTGGCGCTGCAAATATACGAGCAGTTCAAGGCAATCTCGTCGCCGCAAAGTCTCAAGGCCATCCTTGTCACTGGCGGCTCCGACATGCGCTCTCAGGCAATTGCTCTCGGACAGCGGCCGCATGTGGTTATTGCGACACCGGGTCGTCTCGCTGACCATATTCGAACCTCGGGAGAAGATACAATCTGCGGCTTGAGAAGGGTACGCTACGTGGTGCTGGACGAAGCCGATCGCCTGCTCCATGCTGCCGGCCCTGGCAGCATGTTGCCCGATGTCGAGGAATGCCTCTCCGTCCTTCCGCCCCCGACAGAGCGTCAAACTCTCCTATTCACTGCCACAATAACTCCCGAAGTCCGAGCCCTCAAAGATATGCCCCAAAAGCCTGGCAAGCAGCCAGTTTTTGTCTGCGAGGTAGACACGCAGATGCTGGCAATTCCTGCCACCCTGAGCCAGAAGCACATTCAAATACCAGTCACACACAAGGAGCATTACCTGCATGTATTCCTGCTGACAGAAGCAAACGTCGACAAGACAGTCATCATCTTCTGCAACCGAACGTCGACTGCCGAGTTTTTACATCACTTGCTGCGCCTATTGGAGCACCGCGTCACGTCATTACATTCAAAACTGCCTCAACGACAGCGTATAGATAACCTGGCGAGGTTCCGCGCCTCTGCAGCCAGGATCCTGGTGGCCACAGACGTTGCTGCCCGAGGTCTGGATATCCCCGAGGTCAGCCTGGTGGTCAACTACGATATCCCGCGCGATCCGGACGATTACATTCACCGTGTTGGTCGTACTGCCCGTGCAGGACGCAGCGGTGAGGCCGTCACTCTCGTCGGCCAGCGCGATGTCGAGCTTGTGCTGGCCATCGAAGCGCGAGTCGGTCGCGACATGGAAGCGTGGGAGGAAGAGGGCGTCAACCTGGAGACCAGAGTCATCCGCGACGCGCTAAAGGTTGTGAGCGAGAAGAAGCGCGAGGCTCTGCTGGAAGTCGAGGAGGGTAAGGAAGTTGGAGGCAAGAGGAAGCGTATCAAGCAGAAGCTACGTGCGGAATAGAGGCTCTGGTATGGAACTTTGCATAGAAGCGATTTCAGTACAATTTAATGTCATTTTACTACCGCTACTACATTACGAGTGAACAACCCAACGATATAGTGCAGTACACACTGTCAGGCAGTTCTAGCGTGGATATTCGGGAGCGCGACCACTACCTCCCCAGCACGAGTTCACGGTGAATTGGCATTAAAGTAACCAGAATTCATTAAACAAATTAGCCCTGGGCCCGGAATCAATACCAATGGATCCATTTCGGCTTCTAGAAAACTCGGCATAACGGCGATTGGAGTCACCGACCCTCTCCGCGGGACTTTCGGCATCTACGGCAGGGCTACTGACCGGCCTTTCTAGGCTCGCTTGCGGTAGAACATCCACTTTGCGGGAATTGAGACAATTTATTACCCTGCATTAGCAAAGAACGATCGATTTTCTAGCTTCCCCATTCTCCCGATCCTCGTGACTGCTAAAAAGCCAAGGGATAGGGCGTGTCGTTATGAACCCGAAAAGTTGGTGGGGTTTGGCACGGAGAGGATCGGGCTAGGCGGGAGCGTCGGAACAAGACCCGATAGAAAGCCTGCCATGCAAACAGGGCGTGTTTTTCGGTTTTCTCGCTTTACAGGGGTTACAGGGCATCGTGACCTGCGCCATGGGCTATATTTCCGCGGCAATTGTATAGTTGCGTCCGCACATCGGACGGCGATGATGGCTGGTAGACTTTGCGTGCCGATTGCCGGGTCTGAGCTAGTGATGGTGTAAGTGGCGTTTTGGGACACTCGGCCGAGCAGGAGTACGGATTGATGATATAATTGTTTTCTGTTGTACTGAAATTGACGTCATGCTGCATTCTAATTACAGTGCATCCCATCTATTGCTGTTCAACGCAACGCCGGACAATGCACCCCTGCTGGGGTCGGCGTCCATCATCTTGGAGCAGTGCACCGCGTGGCTCTCCGTATTATACCGCTGCTCCAGCGTAACCCCCAACGTCTTGGAGCGGATGGCCTTGCGCCAGTAAAAGAAGCAATGCACCAGGTGCCAGCGGTGCGTCGAGTAGAAAGTCCCTCCTTCCGGCTCGTCAGCCAGCGCACCCAGGTCCTGGACGGCAATTTCATTTGTGTGCTTTTGGTCGGCCCAGTACGTCCAGGTGCCGTTGGGCCCGTCGCCTGCTTTGTCAAACAGTGCAGTGAGCTCTGAGTCTATGCAGTGCGGTGGCAGCCATGCTGCTGCGAGGGTGTCGTATTTGCAGTTTAGCTCCAGGGCTTGGGCGACCGACGTGCCGCAGTTGCAGCCGGGTAGAGGGTCACGGGGTGAGTAGTGGTCGGGCTGAGGAGATGGGTTTGAGTGGACGTGGTGTATGGCCTGTTTTCCGAGGCTGATGAGGGTTGGAATGGCAAGAGCGAGGAGAAGAATGTCTTTCAGTATGGTGATGGATGCTCGATACCGAGAGAATGACCTCTGTACGAATGTAGGCTGTGGTGAGGATATAGGAGCACCTCCCAGTAGCCTTTCTTCCTCGTCTTGTATAGTCTCAAAGTCTTTGAGACTGCAAAACCGAGTCAGTACAGGTAGACCAGTAAAGTATTTGTATTGTGCGACGCCAACTTACCCGTCCTTGTCTGAGAACCTGAACGACGGCATTGTAGTACTTTGTGCAAAGCTTGAACACAATTGCAGCTTGTATTGGGGATCCTTCTTGAGTTTGGTGAGCTTATTTTTGACCCCAACTGGCCGGAGGACTCATTGTTTAAAGGTCGGCGACGACGAGATACCCTTCTCCTCAAGCCCTAGTTCCCAAGCAGCAAGTAAATCACAAGCCGAGGAACTTTTGAAACGCATACCCCGCCTATTACTCAATTACATGCTTAATTTTCACATTTGAGGGATTAATAAACTCCTGATAAGCGGCCATTTAGGCTGGAAAGCTCGTGCATTAGTGTAGGATCGTCCAGCTTTCAACTGCTCAGCCTCGTTGACTATGGATGCGAGTTCACCGCTTGGAGCTATCAAGTCTCAGGACTCGAGCAGCCAGTGTTCTATATGCATATTCTATATCAACTAACATGCGACGATACGTTGTCAACTTCCTAGTCGGGCGCAGAGCGTTGAGTGGCGCTCGCAGCCTGCTGTTAAGCTAGCCAACCAACAAGCCAATCAGAAGCCGCTTGTTGTTGGGTCAGACGCAAGCGCATGTTTCTCGTGAACTTTTCTCCGTGGAAAGTAAGAGTACTATGCCTCTAGAGGAAGGTGACGCTCAACTTCTTCGTACTACTGCACTGATAGCGGGTGCTAATATGCAGGAGAGCGGCATGTTCTTGCGAGACGGCTTTGGTTCCATGGACAAGGTGGCGTCGAGGCCGCCGTTCGTGTGATACGACAACTACAGCGGAACGGCAATTAATGCGGTATGAGAAAACATTACTTGGGCTGGCCACCGGTCAATAGCCTGTTCATTATAAGGCGCTGACAATCCTGCTCGGCCACAGCGTGGTATCAAGGACCTGAAATCCCTACCAACACTTCTCGACAGCCGCGACCTACTTACACTTGACCGTCACCATGAAGATTCAAATCCTCATCACCTCTATCTTCGCCGCCGCCGCCGTGGCTGGCCCAATTGGCAGCCGCAGTGCCGCTGTTCATGACAAGCGCCAGGCGGAGACCAATGGTGCCGCTAAATGGCCTAGCCTGCCTACCATTGCAGAGCGAGGCGTTGAGAAGCGACAGGAAGAAACCAACGGCGCTGCCAAATGGCCCAGCCTTCCTACCATTGCGGAGCGAGATGTAGGCAGCGCTGCTCATGAGAAGCGCCAGGCTGAGACCAACGGTGCCGCCAAATGGCCTAGCCTGCCTACCATTGCCGAGCGAGACGTTGACAAGCGACAGGCAGAAACGAATGGTGCTGCCAAATGGCCCAGCCTTCCTACCATTGCAGAGAGGAATGTGGTGGGTGTCGCCCACTGACCGGTGATGCATGCCATCTCAGATGAGTAGAGGCTCGTCTCCGATATCTTGGCATGATAGCTGGATGGGCGGCATACTTTGATCGCCCAGCGAAGTAGTAAGCGATTACTCCCGTTACAGTGGATCTAGCCTAAGCCGTTACTGACGATTTCTAGATCAGGCTGCGGTGGCTGAAGTGATGGGCCGCGGACTTTCACCAATGCAGACGCAAACGCGGTGGGCACATCGCAGTTAGTCTACAATGCTAGTCAGATACAAATATAGTATCAATTTCGTTCAAAAAATTACGTATGCATTTACTTAAACAGCCCATAGAGTTGTGACGCTCGCCATGTGACAACTGCCATTGAGTAAACCCCGCCTTGTACGATCCGCCCAATTAGTGGCCCCATGTTACAGGCTTGACAAGCCAGAGCGTGCCGCGCTACCCGCTGACACGTCCTGTTCCGGTGCTATACCCAGTGCTGTCAAACCTTCCACTTTGGCACTAGCGCATGCAGTTGGTGCTGTATCTGCAGTGCTGGCTGCAGGTATATGCCTGCGGCACGCGAACTGGGGAGACCAGGCTGGGACCTTTTGTTGGTTTCCCTTGCAACGCTTCCCCTCATTTTTCACTCCCAAGCGTGGACCATGTACAGTATAACTGCGCAATTTGCATTGCAGGAAATAGAATGGAAAGTCTCGGAGCAATAGGTGTCGTCGGAAAGCTGTGCCAGTCTCTTCAATATGGCGAGCAGCTACTGGAACAATACAGGTCGGAGAACACGGGCCATGTACCGAATGGCGACAGCCGCGGCGAGGTGGACAAGGTGCAGAAAGGCGCGGCTGCGCTCGTGAACGAGGTAGTTGGTATGGAATATCTGGCATCAGAGCCCTGTGAGGTCCTAAACGGTTGCGTGGTAGCTGCAGAGGCGCTGTCAGGGAAGCTGAGCTCATTAAGAGTAACCCTACAAGACGGCAAGCTCAATGGAGACGTCAGTGCTGCCAATGGGACTACTTCGTCAAAGTCGACGAACTTAGAGGATCTTGAGCAGAGGTTGCAAAAGTGCCAAAGCCAACTTGAGGACTTTCTTACTTCTACCGATGGGTGAGTTCATTTACACTTCCACGACGTGATGAAGCTGTTCTTAAGCTTACGCTACTGCAATAGGCATGGAGTAGAGGAAGAACTCGAAAAAATTATTTCATCTGGCCGTGCTACGCCTGAGGAACTGTTGGCTCTGAGTTCTGTTTCTGGCATTTGCCCAACGCCAATGCTCAAACGCGACCGTTTACATCAGTTTGCCAGCCGGCTGCGTGAAGCCATCATCCGGGTGCAGCAAGTGGGAGTCCTAGACCTTTTAAAATTCCAGAGCGTCCATGAACGCTTTGAAAGCATCACGCAAGCCCAGGAACAAACCTTTCGCTGGCTGCTGGATAGCAAGGACAGCAACCAAAGCAACGGGACGGCTGACACCACGCCTCCTGATCAGCAGGTAATTTTGACACAGGCGAGGGATCGCTTGGTTGAATGGCTCAGACGCGGAGATGAATTCTTTTACATCTCGGGCAAGCCTGGTGCGGGCAAGTCGACATTGGTCAAGTTCATCTGCCTGCACGACAACTTTTACTGGCATGCTGAGACGTGGTCCGGCGGTGCGACGCTTCTTGTTGGCAGATTCTTCTTTTGGAAGCCGGGAAAGCCCGAGCAGAAGAGCATCAGCGGCTTACTACGCGGCTTGCTGTATTCCATCCTGGAAAAGACGCCGTCTATTGCACCCATTGCCTTTCCACAGCTGAGCGACGACTTGCTCCACCAGCGCGTCAAGTCGGCCGTCATTGAGCATAAAGACGTCCAGCAGGCTTTCGACAATATTCTCCAGAGCACCGACTCTGGTAACGCATACAAAATCGTCCTGACCATTGATGGCCTGGACGAGTTTGAGGGGGACCACGCGGAGCTTCTGCAGCTGATGAAGTCCTGGGTCGCCCAGTACCCGTCCAGCATCAAGATTTGCGTCTCCAGTCGCGAATACGGCATCTTTGAAGATTTCTTTGCCACAAGTCCCAAGTTTCGCCTTCATGAGCTGACCCGCGGCGACATGTCGCGGCTGGTTACATCCCGGCTGAAGCCAAACAAGTTCTTTGCGTCTCTGCCCGAGGATGACGCGGAAGATATAAAGGGTGTGCTGTGCGAGCGTGCCGAGGGTGTGTTTCTGTGGGTGGTCATGGCTGTCGCGGCCATTGACGACGGCCTGGTGTCTAGGTCCATCACGAACGCCAGCGAGCTCAAGCGGTGCGTCGAGGATTTTCCAGTCGAAATGGACGAGATGCTGCCTCACCTGTTGAGAACAATCCGGATCAGCAGCCGCGTATGGGCGTCCAAGGCCATTTCGCTGGTAAAGTACGCCCAGTTTAAAGTGCCAGAGATGCTCATGTCCGCGGACACACCGCCTGGCGTCGGGCTTTTGGACCTCATGCTGCTTGACGAGTCGTCGCCGAACTGGAACATGGCGGCGTTTCAGCCGCGGTCAGAGCCCAGGGCAGCAGACCTCTCTGTCCGCCTGGAAGAAGCCCGCAAGAAGATTCTTGGTCGGTGCAAGGGTTTTCTGAATGTCATTACCATATCTGAAGCACGGAGCTGGCCAGCCAACGGCGACGAGCGCATGTATGCGGCCGTTACGCATCGGTCTGTCGTTGAGTTCCTCGACTCTGAAATGGCACAGGGTTTCATGTCAGGGTACCTTATCAATTTCCATCCCTTTTACGCGTCGTTTTCGACGATGCTTGCCTGTCTGCGCTTCTTGGACCCGTCAAATTACCCGCTTCTGAAGCCGGTTGCGAGTCTGCAAAGCCGGGAGAACCTTGCATTGGGAGATGTGCTCGCCGATTCGCTGCAGTGCAGGTGGAAGGAGATGATTCGGTGCGCATATCTGACAGAGCAGTCTGGCTCGCAGCGATTCATGAGCCTGCTCGACTCTGTTGGAGATGCTATCAAGCGACACCTGACCATCCAGCTGACGGTCAATCGCATCCGTTTGATGCCTGACGCAGTGTCACCGTATCAATTGCTGTCTATAATGGCACTGGGATGTCGCGTGTACGAGTACAGTGAGTGGCGGCGCAGCCCGGCAGTCACAGACACGGCCAAATACCCGATGAGTATGGGCATGCTACAAGCTTTCTACGATGTTCTCCAGCCGTTTAGACTAGATGACTACGAGTTTCCAGCGCCAGATGAACAGAGCAGGGACGGAACGACATTGGTGAATAAGCCAGTAGACTGGATAAAGTGGAATCTGCCGAGTCCAAACGCAAAGACTACCTGCCCGAGACTGTCCAATCTTTTGACAGAGTTTTTCGCGCGAGGCATTGACGTCAACTGGTCACCGGCTGAAGAAGCCTGCTCCGGCTGGAAAGGAAGTCAGACAATTGATCGTTTGCCGTGGACTTGCTGGCAGATGTTTCTTTGGGCGATGCTCGTTGGCGAAGTACCCTTTGCAGACAAACTTGCCGAGTTTACCGATCGCTTCCTAAGACATGGCGCAGACCCTGAGATGACTATTCTCTCTGCAGCGCCGTTGAGAGACGTGCAGATGGAGCGGCTCACTCCCCCAGGCGGGTGGGTTTTGCTTGTCCCATTTACCAAGGACCAGGCATTACTGGACGAGTTTATGGAGAGAGCACTTACATACGACCACGAGGACCGCAGGCGCTTCGATAACGTGCCCGCCGTGCTGATTCGCGAGTCTGCGCCGCTGTACAAAGCAGCCAAGGAAAAGGGCTGGCGATTTACAGCCCAGGACCTGTTGACACTGTGGTTCCCAACCGACGGAGGCCATTTCGACAAACTATGCAATGCTGCAGGCCAATCTTCAAAAACGGATATGCCTCCTCCAGAACATGCCATTGAGCCGTGCGAGGGCATCCTTGGAACGCAATATGGTGTTTGCGACTTGGGGATATATCTAGAGGAGCTGAGGGTGGCGGCAGGTCAGACGGGTGCATCTGCGACAATGCGGCGTGAGGTGAAGGCTGGCTGAGAATCGTACGATTTTATACATCTGTATGCACTATGCAGCTACGAAAATGGACAGTGTACATTGTCGACGGGTGCGGTCGGCCGTTGACAGGTGCGGAGTGAGACATTCGGGCTGGCATTCCGGGGCGGGTATTGTGGCGTTTTAGACGAGCTGCCTCCGGTAGTGGCACAGGGTAGCTGACGGGTTGCTGAATGAACAAACGATTTACGGCGACAAAGCATCAGTACTGCATTTGTAATTTGTGAAACAATGTTAGCTTTTCAAATCGAATGCATCTATTCATTCCATTGTGACATGGGGAAGGCTGGGTACTGCATTGTTGCAGCCAAAGTCCGGCCGGCAACAACGGGCTAGCAACCCGTCACATTGACAACTGATACCCAAATAGGCAATCACTCTATAACATGAAAATTCCCCTGTGGATGGACGCGGACCAAAGTCAAACAGACAGACCCGGGGTAGAAACAAGTCCGTATACAGCAAAAGGTGAAAAAAGACGCACTCTACCAGTCCAAACTCCGCAGGCAGATGACCTCTGATCATTGAGCGACATTTCATTGCCCATGTCCGCGGGAGATTTTCCCTCTCGCGACACTCCCTTCCACGGGTCTGATCGGAGAGACAGACGCGCCTGCTCCACGAAACGTCCACCCGGTGACCTCTTCTTTTTTTTTTTTTTGCTCCTGAGCTTCCCGGCGTTTGACAGCAACTGGGACCCGGTGGCCCATCTTTTCTCGGTCCCGAGCCGGGGGGAAGCCACCAGGCCAAAAAAAAGCAGTCATCGGACTCATAGGGGAGTGCGGGACCCACAAGGCTACTCACTGGGCTGTCAAAAGGCAGTCGGGCGGTCGGAGGTTGTAAACGCCGACGAAAAGCTCGCGACTACGCGCACTCGGCTGGTTGAACGACGCTAGGCCTGAAGCAGCAACATCCAACGAAAGGCTGCCCGGTGTCAAATATGTAGGTCGCAACGTAAGGAGCGTGCGCGGAAAGCTTTTGGGTAGGGAAAGCCACGTATCGCAATCAGCCCTATTGGAATTTCTATACACACGGCAGTTCGGCATTACCCACGCAGAAGGGAAGCGAGAGAAAGGCTGGCTCCGGTCGTTTGGGATGGGTGTGTTTTTGGCCAGCCAGCCTTGCCATCGTTTGTTCTGTGTTTCTAGTCGTCGAGCGCATGCGAGGCTACGAAGTTGTACGCAGTAAGCACCGGGAAGAACCCGGTGTTGTTTCGGCGTCTGTTTTACTTCCGTGGAGAAAAAGAATTACAGGCATAATGTACGCACTATAGTGTACATGAACGAGAGCCTGGTGAATTGGCGTCTGCATTGAGGAATCATGATTGGGCATCGTTTAATTGACAGCGGGAGGAGTCGGCCAATTGGCCATGTCCGGCATAAACGACGCAACGACACCTACGTCGTACCCGTAAATGAACAATTCCCCCAAAGCGGCATTATTGCTGCGAGGGAATTGCGCCCATACCGATGAATTCATTTCTATTCACAATCCGAATCCCAGCGGAGAAGCGGACTTGGGGAATTTCTCAGAGGCTGCAGCCTGAAAGGGCTTGCCCGCCAAAACAAGGGTCGCGACGACCCCTGCGTAATGCTTGCACAGCCGCCGCCTAGTGCGTCGCGGGGCCACGCAACCACCCGCGAAACCAGAGCAACACGGCGTCGCTGCAGCGCCGCAGGGCTGCTATTTCAGGTTAAAAAGATGTACGCGGATTACGGGGGGCGGGATACGCTGAATGCGAAAGAATGGGCTGTGTGGGAGCTCATTAGCGAGCCTTGGCTTGCCGCGGACATGCATTTTACAGGCACAGGGCGGGACGAGAAAGAGGAAACGGTGTTGCCTGGAAGCGTACCGAATGCGAGCGAACGCCATGAAATGGGCAAGCCACCATTGCTGCTGAAAGGAGGACCACGTAGGCAGTGTTGCGATGCACGGTGAGGTCAGGATGGCATGCTGTGAGCATGCACAATGGCAACAGGGCGCAAATGTCTTGCACGCAAGCGAGCATGTAGTCCGTACAGGACAGGAGCAACAGGCAAAACACCAAAAGCAGCAGCCGAGCAGCGATGGCGCCATGCGACGAAAATGCCGTCGTGTGCGTGAATGACTCTACGGCCTATCTACACCAACAAGGACATTACTTTAATTCCGGACTTTTCTCAATATGAGTCTGCTTTGAAATGACCGACCAGCACTAGTGTACTCCGTAAAGGAAAATGTAAAAGTCTATTCGGGGTTCCACTAGCGTTGCTCTGGATATTGGGTGTGCGGTCGCGCTGACGGGCGGAGTTGAGAGTTTCTAAGCGTGACGATGGATTATGAATCGGATTTTGGCGGGCGAGCCATAGTAAGGGCCGCACGTCACGGTGAGTTATGGTGTGTGGTGCACTAGCGTTATGGTGCCATCGAGCGCCTCAGCGAAGAAAAACACCAAAAAAGAAGCTTCCAGCGGCTTGGAAATCATCGTCGAGGGGTGGAGTAGAGCAGCAGGGGGGGTAGGGGGCCAGCATAACGGCGCCAAAGTCAGAATGATTCAGCGGGTAACGGAGACAAGAGTCAAGGGCGCGAGAGCGAGATTAGCGTGATGGGGGGTGAGCGGTAGTCCGTACAGTCAGCGGTCTTAACGAGAGCGAGCACGCCAATTGCACGCAAAAACCCCAATCGAGAAAACGATGACTCCCTTGCGGGCGGGAGTCCGAGTTGTCCGCCCGACGCAAAGAATGCGAGGTACAGTCTGGTGCAAGGGTACTTGGCTGCAGGCGGCGTGTCTCAGCCACGGGCGGCGTACCGCATGCGGGCGAGCTACATTCTTTGGCCTCCTGCGGCCTCGGATTTTAGCTGTCCTTCAGTGCTAGAGTAAGCCCTTGCGCATCAGTCATCAGTCCTCCAGCAGCCACGGGCGCCGGGGATTGCTAATGTCCAGGTGTCCTGGCCCCACACGTAGTGTCCCGGTGGGCCATGGGTATTGCGGCTTTTGCGGCCGGGTTATGGTCGCTGGGCTCGGGTCCGCGTATGCTGGGCAAACTCCGCCGCAGGGCGTGCGTGGTGCCGTGTGGTGGTGGTGCAGCGTGCGTTACGCACACAACATGGTGCAGCGGCTATGTCGGGCTTGCGTCGACGACTTACGCGACACGCCCCGTCACCGGGCCCGGACACTTACCAAGCAACCCGAGCCATCATCAACCAAGACGAAGCATATAATAATTCCGGATTCCCACCATCCCTTTCCTCCACTCTCTTGCTACTTCCGTTTCCATATCAGACAAAGAGACTCCTAACATTCCAAGACGAGAATTAATCATCTTCTACTTCACTTGATGAATAGAAACACCGTTTTCTCTCCAACAGTACTACTACACCGTCTACCGCTCTAAGCAACCCACCGCCCAGCGACGACTCGAATCCCTGCCCGACCGGCTACCCACCCCTCCATCCACCCAAAAAAAAAAAAGCCAGCCATACTTGACAGACCCGCAACCGGGCCTCGCTGCCTTGACTCATAAAAGTCCAAGCCCATCAAGGGAACAAAGCAACAAAACCACCACCACATCCGCCATCTAAATCACAAAAAAAGATGTCAACAGCATCAGCACCTCTGCAGCCAACGTCTGCCCTTCACAACCCCCTCTCCGCCATCCCCTCGCACCTGAGGCCCGCCGGCCCTTCGCGCAAGACCATGTCCGTCACCCAGACCTACTACCTCGCCCACAAGGCCCGCGGCAAGCTCTCCCGCGAGGCTGCCCAGCCCGACCACGACCTCCGCCTGCTCGTCGGCCACGCCAACCTGCTCGACTCCCTCATGTTTGAGCTCGCCGAGGCCGAGCGCGAGCAGGAGCGCTGGTTCAACCAGTCTGTCCGCGGCGCTTCTTCTTCCAAGCCCGCTGCCGACAAGCGCCACATCCAATGGGCTGACCGCGTCGTCGAGGAGGCCATTGTCGAGGAGGAAGAGTACGACTCTGACTCTTCGTCCGACTCGGACGACTCCGAGTTTGACTACTACGACGAGGACGAGACTGCCACTGCCACTGCCGTCTCTGTCGCCGCTCCCGCTTCGCCCATGATGGTCCAGCACGACGACTTTGAAGAGGAGGAGTACGAGGACGAGGAGGACTACGCTCACCTCTCTCTCGCCCGCACCCCTTCGCACTCTGGCTCGCCGCCCGAGCTGACCATTGATCACGACTCCGACTCTTCAGACGACGAGTCGATGCCGCCCTCGCCTGCCGATTCCACCCTGCACCTCCCCGAGAAGGAGGCCAACAAGGACCAGCAAGTATTCGCCGAGGAAGAGTACTACGCCTCGAGGCCCAATCCCACCGGCCTCGTGTCTGCAATTCTAGTCTACTAGATTGCAAACGCTTCCTTCATTCTTCTTTACACCAAAAAGCGAATCTTGTCCTTTAGCGAATTCGGCATGGCACGGCGTTCTTTCATCTCTTGAGATACCATATCTGGCGAAGCATTTTTCTTATACACTTTGGAGTTTTTATGAATTGTTATTTTTTGGGGCATACACCACTCTACGAATTGTTTTTTATTTCTTACGAAATGGCCATATTAGAGATACAGAGCAGCTGCGATCGCTCCCAACCCAGCTGGTCGAGCGGTACAGCATTTTTTACATAGAACAGACGTCTCAGACGCAAACAGATGCCTCTCACTGCGAAGCATCCAATAATGCAAAAAAACATTTGAAACATTTTTACTTCTTTCTCCTCCATCCACTCGTGAATGCTTGCATCATTGACCAAACTGTCCATTCCACAAAAAAAAAATCCGATCACCAACACATCGTGCACATCGTGAACATCGGTGAGTCAATCACACACCCACCACCCCCCTGCAATGGGCGGGAGGTGCAAGAGTCCGCGGCGCCGCGGCCTCGCGTCGGCAGCCTTCGCCCGGCCATGAATCATTGACCGGTGCACACTTGACGCTAAAAAAAAAAAAAATTAAATTCAAAAAACAAGCTCGGCGCCGCCCCGGTTTTCCGGACTCGGCGTGGAGTCCGGACTTTGGCTTTCTCGGTACAGGGTACACGTCTATTGTATGGAGCCCCCACAATATCGACAGGTCACTGGCACCGCGCCGTCCGGGTGCTTGGCTAAGCATGGCGGATTCGTAAGCTTCTGCTGCGCGGTCGGCAACTCTACCTGAGACCGTTGCCTGTGAGGGCGATTGGCCAATCAGGGCCACGGATCGAGGCACATCGACACTTGTGCACTAAGCTGCTCTGGGTAGTATATTCTCGGCTAGGACAAGTGCACGTCGTTGATGTGATTGATATTTTTGATCACATCAGCACAGCGGGTTTGTCAGCCTGTCCCCCGTCCCGCCGCCCACGATGTGCACGGCGGCGAGAGTTGCACATGCATGCCATCGCTTCACACATTCACACAGTTCGCTCCGTTACCGGGCCGCGCACCATCGTGAGGCTGACGCGCCGACAACGGAAAGGGCGTTTTAAGGCCCTTGTGACCATGGGTTTACTGGATTGATTCAATCTGCTGTATGTAATGAAGCTACGAGAAATGCATGCCACTGAAAGTAAATGAATGAATTTGCCCGAGTCGCCGTCTGGCCTCATAACGGCAGTATCGGGTTTTAGACGGGGACCGCAGCCCGATGGGGTCTGCACGGCTTTTGGCCCAAGGTCCCGTATGTTGGTGGAGTCTTACAGTGGACTTTTGGGAAATTTGTGTACCCAAGCTTGGGCGCAAGGCCAGACAAAGAAAAAATGAGTTTTCTCACGGGGCCTTGAAGACGAGTGCGCGCAGGGGCCAATTGTAGAAGAAATTTTCTGGAAATTGGCATGACCAAAAGACGGCATCCGTAGATTCGTGGGAAATGAATTGGTGCCTAATGATGTACTAGAAGGGTAGAATGGCGTCGAGTCCGTATGCCGTGCCTGGCGTCCAACGGCCGGTGTGTCGGACTTACGCGGCGCTGTTGTGGTGTCGCCTCACCATGTCCGATGACATCGGCCATTACTTGCAGTCTTGCAGGGCGAGAGGAGAATCATTTAAAAAAAAAAAAAAAGTCCAATAAAATTCAGGGATAGACTCTTGATCAGGAGTATTTTGACCGGGTTACACTGTGTATAACAGTCATTGGCCTTGGTTTTTCTTGTTGGGATCTTGTCTGAAACGGTCTCGACCTGTCTTGCACGTCGTAGTGACGCAACGCTGTGCTTCGCTTGCGCAGCTTCCAAGTTCTAGGCAGAGCCAACCCTGTTGAGCACATGGATTTCGTCTGATTAACAATTCACATCCCTGAATGCTCTGAAAATCACCACAAAGCATGATGTAGTCACCAATCGACCTCAACAGCCACGTATTCTCGCCTCAGTCGTTGGTACCCGTACACCTCCTCGGGCCCCACCAGTTTCCCGCTTGCCGGATACGCGTACTCCAACTTCGTACCTGTCCTACACTCACTCCATCAACCTCTCCTGCGTACTGCGTACTCACCAAACGACCCCGTCTCCAACGCAGCACAACTCCGCACAGCCATGGCCGCATCAGCCCTCATCCCCCGCTTCAGCCTCGTCTTCTACGCGCCCCCCGCCGCCGTGGCAGCCTGCAAAGCCGCCATCTTCAAGGCGGGTGCGGGCCGCTACCCAAACTACGCAGAGTGCTGCTTCACCACGCCCGGCACTGGCCAGTTCCGCCCCGGCGACGCGGCGAATCCTCACATTGGCAAGGTCGGCGCGCTCGAGGAGACGCCTGAGCTGCGCGTCGAGACGGTTTGTGAGGGCGAGGGCGTGGTTAGAAAGGCTGTTGAGGCGCTCAGGAGGTGAGTTTGCTGGTGCTGCGGTGCCGTACCTTGACACAAGTCACTAACTATATATCTTGCCATTCTATAGCGCTCACCCATATGAAGAGCCAGCTTACCATGTAATCCGTTTAGAGGACTATTAATCATGACAATGCTTGAGTAGACCAAGCAGTATATACACAGTCAGCCTCGTTTTACAATGCTTCATATCCGCACACTGCATGACGAGGAATTAAAAAGCGATTAATAGACTTGAAACGACACTTACACAACAAATTAGCCCAATTTACATGCCCGAGTAGCAACCTGTGGCCCCGTTATCCCGGGCGTTCGGGCTCGGAGAAGGCCTGCGGACGCCGCCCCGCACGTGTGGGCGTCATCGCCTTGCGGAGCCGCAACTCCCGCACCAAAAAAAATCCGCCCACCACCGCCGCCTGACTCCAAAGCTCCGCATCCCGCAAAAACCACCACAGCTAAGCTCTCCATCAACTCCGCGTGGTGCGCAACAGAACCCCCCGACACGATGAGGCCACTCACGCGCCGTGCGCTGCTGCACGACAAGCCGGCTACCGCCCTCTGCCGCAGCTGCCTCCAGCGCCGCCGCCAGTTCGCAACCGACGCAGCAGAAGCAGCAGCTCCCCCACGACCGCCGGCCTCGGGACTCGCCCAGCTGCCTTCTCGCCGCGTGCTCGCCGTGGCTGGGCCGGACGCCGCCAAGTTCCTCCAGGGCATCGTGACCAACAATGTCACCTCGAGCAAGGGCCAGCCGCGCGAGGAGGCCTTTTACGCGGGCTTCCTGAACGCCACGGGCCGCGTGGTACACGATACCTTTATCTACCCGCTCCCCACCGGGTTGGCCGGCCTTCCGACAGAGGGCGATGGGTTCCTGATTGAGGCGGATGCCGGGCAGATGGCGCGGTTTGAAAAGTACATCAAGAGGTATAAGCTGCGCGCCAAGTTTACCGTCAAGAGCCTCGCACCCGAGGAGGTGTCGGTGTGGCAGGCGTGGAACGACAGCGGCGAGCTCAACCCTGCCGCAAACGAGCGCAACATTGTCTTCCGCGACCCGAGAGCGCCCACCATGGGCCACCGAATACTGCAAATCGGACAGGGCACGCCCGAGATCGACCTCGACCGCAGCGACGAGGACGCCTACACGATACGGCGCTACCTGCAGGGCGTGCCCGAGGGCCAGGACGAGCTGCTGCGCGAGGCGGCGCTGCCGCTGGAGAGCAACATGGAGTTTATGGGCGGCATCGACTTCCACAAGGGCTGCTACGTGGGCCAGGAGCTGACGATCCGCACCAAGCACCGCGGCGTCGTGCGCAAGCGCATCCTGCCCTGCGCTATTTACGACGTCGACAAGGCGGCGCCCGCGGCGCTGGCGTACGAGCCCGAGAGCGCCTCGCCGCAGACGCTGACGGCCGGCATGGTCCCGACCGAGACGAGCATCGGCCGCTTCGGCAAGAGGGGCCGCAGCGCGGGCAAGTGGATCAAGGGAATCGGCAACATTGGCCTGGGGCTGTGCCGGCTGGAGATTATGACGGATGTGGTGCTGCCGGGCGAGCAGGCGGCGGCTACGTTTAAGCCTGAGGATGAGTTTGTGCTGGAGTGGGGGAAGGAGGAGGGCGATGGGAAGAGTGCTGTCAAGGTCAAGGCGTTTGTGCCGGACTGGTTGCGAGCTGGTCTTGATCAGGGACAGAAGTAGTGAGAGCTTGGTGCATATACTGGCTGTGGCGGAATGTAAGACTACTATGAATGTGTATACTACCAAAAGCATATATAAATGCGAGAACATGACATCGTATGGATACATTTTAGAACGTGACGAAGAAATAGCAAATAGTTGAGGTGTCAGAAACACGTGGCTCTTCTTTGCGCTGTAGTTGCTCGATGGCAGAATATATCGCAAGGAGTATATCCTTGGCTTACGGACCAGCTGATGCGACGGTTCAATGTTGGGTTGCATCGACGACCGGGACGGAAATGCCATGGTTGTGTAGCGTAGTATTGAGGGACGACCCGCAGGCCATGCGTAAAGTCTACTGATACTGGGGATATGGTGAAATGGACATTACTGAATACATGTCGGATTTATACATTGAACCATCAGACCTTTAACACTCTCAGGTCTCAGCAGCGTCGCTGTAAAGGGATATCTTGCGTTGTTCTTACTAAGAGCCGCTTACATCACATCACATGTTAAGTTCAACGTCGCACTCTTTCGTAAGAAATTTTCAACATCTTGTGGAATAAATCTACAGAAAATTAGTATAGTGTATATCCATGACGAAAACATACTCTGCGGCCCAGCATGATGAACAGATAACATGATCAACAGTATCCCCGTCCCCCAGTAATTAGACGTCCGTGAGGTACTACGCCGCCCTAAAACAGCACCACCCGGCCCACCCATTGGCGCCCAACTGCACCAGCCTAGGCTCCCCCTGGCCGCCCGTTAGCGCGCGCCGTGCCGAGATTGACCCCAGCCTCATGAAATAAAAATATCCCCCCGGGGCCAAGCTGTCAACACCCTGCAGCCGAAAAACACCACACCCGCGCATGGAACAAACCCCATTTTACACGCCGACGTAGGCCGGTCACTGTCACTAACGAAATTTAGCGAGAACGGTTTCATCTTTCACCCATTCGCTTCTCATGTTTCTCAGTTCGCGCCTCTTTTTCTCCAGCTGCACTTATACACAGCCATGATCAGCAACGGCGGCTACGTCACCTCCACCAGCACCTACGTCCAAGGAGGCGGCGCCAGCACACCCCTTCGCGTCGCGGCCAGGACCAAGAAGCGCCTCATTGTCTGCTGCGACGGGACCTGGATGGACAGCGACAATGGCTTCGTCAGGCCCACGCTGCGCCATCCCAAGGGCACCGTCCAGGTCCCGTCCAACGTGACGCGCATCTCGCGATGCTTCAAGCGCCGGTGTAGCGATGGCTCTCTGCAGATTATATCCTACGAGTCTGGCGTCGGCACGGGCAGCGGCGCCATGGATACCATTACCGGCGGTGTCTTTGGCCTTGGTCTTTCTGAAGTGAGTTTTCCTTTGTGTGAAAAGTAACACCGGATACTCGATGAGGCAGCCGTTTCTAACCGTCTCACCACCCGCAGCGCGTGCACGAGGCATACTCATACCTCTGCGCAAACTACACCGATGGCGACGAAATCATCCTCGTCGGCTTCTCCAGAGGCGCCTTTACCTGCCGCTCCGTCGCCGGCATGGTCGCCAACCTTGGCCTCCTCACTCGCGAGGGCGTCGAGCACTTTACCCCCATCTTCAAGGACATGCAGCACTGGCATGACAACGACTACAAGGACCCGTTCCCGCGCACGCCCTTTCCGCGCAAGCCCAAGGGCCCCCATGCGGCGGAGGAGTATCGTCACCGTCTGGAGAAGATGGGCTACACTCGCGTTGTACAGCAGAATGGCGACTTGATTCGCGTCAAGGCCGTCGGCGTGTGGGACACTGTCGGTAGCTTGGGCATCCCCAACATTGCACTGCTCGACAAGTTTGGTGTTCGCCCGTCCAATAAAGAATAAGTCTGCCCCAGCTTTATTTCACAAACGGCCTGGAAGCTAACTCCTTTGCACATTTAAATGGCACGACACAGACCTCTCAGATCGCATAGAACACGCATTTCAAGCGCTTGCCTTAGATGAGACGCGCGCCCCCTTCACCCCAGCCGTCTGGGAGCGCCAACCCCAAAATAAGCTCACAACCGACTTGCGCCAGGTATGGTTTCCCGGAAATCACGGCAACTGCGGCGGCGGGTGGGAAGACCAGGGCATGGCAAACATAACCCTGGCCTGGATGATGGACCAGCTCGCCAGCATCGGCGTCGAGTTTGACCCGGTTTCCTTGGACCGCATCATCGACAATACGTTTGACTACTACGAGGAAGAAAGCGTCGAAGGCGAGCGTAAGGGCACCTCGCCGCCGCCGAAATGGGCAGTAGATGAGATATACAGGCGAAACCGCCCCATACGGCCTTGGGGTCTCGGAGAAATCCAGCGCACCACAGGCGTGCTCTTCTGGCTCGGCGGAAACAGTCTCCGCACGCCGGGCATGTATAGACAGACGGACCCCGACACGGAACTGGACAAGGGGACGTTCCTGCGCGACACGAATGAGCGAATACACAGCTCTGTGCGCGTCAGGCTCGCCTGCGAGGGCCTCGCTCTCAACGACAGGGGCAGATGGAACTGTCGGGCCCTCTCCAAGTGGCGCATGAGGCGCGTCCCGGCACGCCACAGGCCGCCGCCGAGCTGGGAGCAAAACGGGCGTTACGACCGCCGGCGCAGTACGAGCAGGAGGTCCATGGGCGGCAGCGTCCGGGGGGAGGGCGAGCGATGGATTTGGGAGTATGCGGGACCAGACCGCGGGGCGCCCAGGCAGCGCATCATGATAGAAGAGCCGATTGGACCGTATGAGCGGCATCTGCTGAGCGTTACGGGTGGTAGGCCGAATGTGTATGAGTATGCGGAGCGCAAGGCGAGTGGTCGCAAGTCGAGGAGGTCAAGAGCATACCACGATGATATAGATGTGGAGTATAGATGAGCAAGATTGTGATGTATATGTGTGTATATTTTGGGACATATATGTAAGATATGGGGGGGATATAATAGAGTATATATATATGGTGTATAGATAGTATTTTATAAAGCCCAGCTTGACAACATACTTATTTTCCCGGCATTTCAGTTGTGTGACCTAGCAAGGACCTACTCCTATGCTAAAGAAAGATGGAAATGCATATCATATTAATACGAAGTGCAGGAGTGCTGACTACAGACTGTGGACTGGTCTTCCATTGACATAAACACGAGCAATGTTCCTGTCATCACCAGTCATGATGAACTTTTCCAGCATTGTCCTGTTGGTGTCATTCTCCTCCAGTGGCGCATTCACACCACCACCGGCCTCGCTTACATCGACAATCAAGGCATCAAATTGTTTCCCTTTGTCAAATTTGCCAATCTCCTCCCCGAAACCCACCACCCGCGCACCGCCTACGGTAGCCATGTGGAATACTTCTTCAAGAGACACCGCCGCACTGCCGTCCTTGGTATCCAGGAAGTCTCGCGCAAATGACGTAATCATCGAGTGCCGCATAGCATTCAGCATGGAGACGGAGTACCCGCCGCCCGAGTCGGTGCCCAGGCCGACCTTGATACCGCGGCGCAGAAACTCTTGAATCGGCGAGGCCATAAAGCCGCCTCCAACCGTCATGTTCGCCGTGGGACAGTGCGCCACGCCGCAGTCGAGCTCCTGCAGACGCTGCGTCTCGTATGGCGTCATGATTGTGCAGTGGGCGAGGATGGAGCGGCTGTTGAGCAGCTTAAACTTTTCATACAGGTCCGCCTCGTTGTCAAAGTCCGGGAAGAGCGACAGCGTAAAGTTCTTTTCCTGCTCCGACTCGTTAAAGTGCGTCTGGATCGCCATGTCGGGGTTCCTGTCGGCAATCTCGCCCAGCCCCGCCAGCAGCGTTTCTGGGCAGCAGATGGCGAACCGCGGCGTGAGGACGGGGCGAATGAGCGCGCCTTTGGGATCGATGGTACGAATGTGCTTGATGCATTCCTCGGTGACCTTTAGAGACTCCTCGTCGCTGGCGTCGCGGTAGAAATCGGGCGAGTTGCGGCTCATGTTGCACTTGCCGATGAGGGCGCGCTGGCCTCTGGCGAGACAGGTGTCGGCGAGGATGGTGGTTGCTTCGCCGTGCAGGGAGCCGTAGTAGCTAGCTGTCGTGACGCCTTGACGCAGCATTCCCTGCACAACGAGACCATAGACTCGCTTTGCGTGGGCCGCGTCTTTGAAGAGGGATTCGTGGTGGAAGGCCACCTGGTCGAGCCACTCGAGGATGTGCAAGCCCTGGCCCTGGCCGCGGTGCAGCCATTGGGGGGCATGATTGTGCGTGTCGACAAAGCCGGGCATGATGAATTGGCCTCGGGCTAGCATGGTAACATTGCATGCTGCGTGCCCTAACTCCTTGAGTCGGGCTGGTATTTGCTCTGGCTCAAAGTCGGGCTCCAGAGTAACGACATGCCCGTCTGGGCCAACGACAAGAAGAGCCTTGTTGAGGATATGTAGCTCCTTGAGGCCTGTGGAGTGCACCACGACACCGTAAAAGGCCTGGGACCTCGCTGATTCTGCCATATTTAAAGCTCGGGAAGAAGGCAAGAATTCAGCAGCGCAAATATGGTTTGAGATGTTGTTGAACAAATTGTACTACAGTTGGGGGCGGGGTAGGTGGGCTTTAATAAGGCCCTTGGTGTTTCCCGATCAGGTACCACGGCACGGTGGGCGGATGTGAGTGGCTGCCGAGGTGAGCCTGATTAGCAAGGCTGTGGACGGATCATTTTCACATTCAGTTTGGAGCCTGAGAGGTTTTATTCAGAATATTTTAGGCAGACTTTTCTTAATATTTGCTAGAAGCCGCAAGTGTCACGCTTCGTCTGTTCTCGTTCCACCTAAACGTTTACTTAGTAAGTAGCCGAATCGTTGCCGGATATAAAATAAAATCACAGCTACCTGTGAGGACATTTCGTACACGAGTAGAACACCGTCGTACCTTCGTCAGCACCCCTCAGTTGAAGCGTGGTATATCTTGCTTCGGCCGCGCCACACTTTGGGCAATCTGCTTGTGTCGAAGCCCAGATGTCGATTGAGCTCAGAGCAGGAAGTGCCTGAATGACTCCTCTGTTGCGACGCAGCTCAGAGGGAAAGTTGTTGGTTGAAGACGTAGTTTTCTGGCCCAATATTGCATCTGGAAAGACGCGTTTGGTTAGTCACTGTCTCAACGCCAGGCGAGTGCGAGGCGGTGCGATCGCGGGCTCACCGCCGACATACTCTTGTGTCGTCGCCCACAGCATTCACATTTGACGGTGAAGAACTTTGTTATGGGGAGCAAATCTCCGCAGTCAGAACAAAATTGAATCGCCATTTCTTTCGTGTATATGGTGATGTGAGAAGATCCCCTGTAACGAGGACCGTGAATAAATACTGATTTGGGTTTGTGTAACTTGCTGTCACGTGGAGCAAACGGGCATATTATACGTATATATACGTTTATATACAAAGGTTTTATTTTTCCATGGCATCAAACGCAGCCCGGAGCTGGTTTGCGGTCGCACGAGAATTACGTGGCATATGTAGACTTACCCCTCTCGTGTAAATGCAGATTGCGTATTTACGTCCCGGTACTAACTAATCTTGACCTCTCTTTCAACACCTACACCCAAGTCTAAGAGTTTCGTAACCTCCTCGTCTTCGACGCCTAACACGTAACAAAAGCCTTTTAGCCTATACGTACCGTCACCTTGAGAGTCTCTCAGAACTGCCAACCCGGACATGCCGCGAATCTTCGCCAGCGTGTCCCCGCGCTTGATATCCGCCCCGCCTTGCAAAGTAAACCCAACGAATCCCTTATTTGTGACAAAAGCACCGGTATGCTTCATCACTAGGTCCCTATTCACGTAACTTGCAGAGACTTCGCTGTCGTAATGAAAGCCATTCGCCTGTAAGGTAGCTAGAATCTGGCTCCGCTGGCGTAACTTGCCCTGCTCCAGATTTTCCACCACCTTCTCCAAGTTGTTACGATGTTTCTTTCCCTTTTCCTCACCACAGCTACAGTCTCGCAATATCTGGCTATACGAATCGATCGCTTCGTTGTGCCTTTCAACAAGGTTGTCGACAATCTTTTGTAAACTATGAGACAGTGGAGGTGCCGTTCCCGCCTTATTTTGGGAGACGATTGATGCACCGCGGTTGGCTAGCGAACACATCAATCCCTGAAGAAATTTCAGCTCTGCCGGAGTTGCCGCCTTCCTCAGGATTTCCTTGAGGTAAGAGTATTGTGGAATGTACTCCCGGCCTTGAGTGTATGCACATGATCCAGTCGTGGAATTGGTGCTACATTCAGTCTCGTCCGGGAACTTAACAGCATTGATCTGTGATGTTAAGTTGACTAAATCAAAGCCGCATCCACCAATAAAGTTCTCCGGGCGTTTATCTTTCATAGCAGCCCCAAGAAATTCCAAGACTCGGTCGAAGGCAGGAATGGGGCCCGCGCGCTGCCATTTATCGCAGGTGGCCTGCTCGGGCTCGAAGCCGAATGGGATTGCGGGGAAATCAGCCAGGATACTGGCCATGAAATGAACCCTACCCCATATATAACCAACAACCGGTATGGGAACAGGGCCATTTGAGGCCGAATTACGGGAGTTCCACAATGTTACTGACGACGGAGCGAAAAAGGTCTTCGGTAGAGAGGATTTTACATGTTCTGACACGGGGTCTTGTGGGCAGCAAGCCTCGGCAACAGCTTCTAGTTTCCATAGAAGCCCGAGTTTGTCCAGACTGTCTTTGGATCCATCCAAGTCAAATACCACGTCAAGGCTGTCCAGAATGACCCCTTGAGCACCGAGGATGCCCTTGTGGATGGCCATAGGACCACGTTTGACGATTGAGTCTTTAAGTCTTCCAGAAACGCCGGTCGACATTGGCTTTGTGAAATCAATTATCCAGGAAGGAAGGCTGGCAGAATTGACAAGATGGAATCGGTTGTGGAGTATTAGATGGCCCTTTATCAGCAGGTACGCTGAGTACTTCTCCATAACATCGCTCAAGCTGACCGAGTAGTCAGGGTATAATACCCGCCTTGATACCGGGTCATGTAGCTCGTGTAAAGCAAAAATGCGATCACGAGGATCCGTGCTCTCACGGAGCAAGCATTTCAGCATCAGCTGGGCTGGAAACGTCATATCTCCCCACTGTTGCCGGGAGTACGACAGGATCAGGTTGATGTTATACCTGTGCCGCCAAAAGGAGAGCCATTCTACTGGCTCGCTCAAACGAGCCTTAACAATCAGGTCCGATCGGCCGACCATGGGCATCGTCTGCGTAATGAGGTGGTTTTGCAGGATCTTGAGCTCGCTGCGCAAGTTCCTCGATGAGACAGTTATGCGACCGCAGTACCATTTTGGCTCTTGCCTGGCGAGGGAAAACTCTTGGACAGGCCACATCCGGGACCACCAAGGCCTCTTGAAGAAGGCATATGCGGCGTCAATAAAGCGACTCTCGTCGAAGCCACAGTGCAATATCCGATTCTTGGCCCGGCAGTCTCCCTCCTTGCAGCCGCATTCGGAACCGCGGGGGATGAGTTGTTCTTCTTCCTCCACATCTGGAAGATCGAGGTATTGCATGACAAGAGTACTGTCATCCTTCTCTTCTCCCAGAAATATCAACACGTCTGCGGCTCCTCGGTATATCTGGCCCATGAGAGCGACCTGAGATGACTTTTCTGTATTGTTGCCCTGATCTATGCAGATAGCATCGATCCATAGGATTCGACCATCGCCACCTTGGGTGGGGTGAAGGCAGCGAAGGGCATGGGCGAGGTTTCCAGAAACCGTGAAAGACTCCCCATTTAGCAAAATCGTCTCGTCTGCATCACGGTCTCCCCAGACATACGACAGCGCCTCGTAGGCCTGGCTGTCTATTGCACCGGGCGCGAAGAGCTTGGCAATGATAGGGTCGCCATCTTGGCTTGGGAGCAGCTCCACCAGCCGTGTTTGGGACTTGTAGTCGAAAAGAGGAACAGAAGCGTATACGGAATTCGATGATGTCTTCACGATACTGGGTGGCCCTCCGCCCGCGTCTGCTGTGGGCTTGCTCAAGGTCGACTCCTCGATGGCCAAGTCCAGGAAGTGTTGAACAACTGGGAATATGTCGTCGACTGTCTCCGAGCTGTCTAAGCTCGAAAGTTCCGTTGAAATCGACTCGAGAGCCTTGCCGCCTTCATCGACATTCGTCAGCTGTGTCTCTCAGGCTGCGCACAAACACATGCGCTCCATAGCTGAAATTGTTGGCATACCATTTGTCGGGAACCGATTCGTCAACTCATCTGCATACTTGGGCAAGTTTCGCTTCCAATACTTCAGATGATCTTCTGATAAGTCCATTGCTGTCGTTGGCGACGGCGAATAATTCTCGTATGGCTCAATGGTGAGAAAATGGATGCGGGGAAACCACCACTACGCCAAGCCGGGCTGTAAGCCTGCAGTTACCGGGAGCCAAGAGGGCCACTGGCTAGTACAAGCCCACATGTACCTCATATAATACGTTTTCTGCTCCAAGATGACTCTTTCAGCAGCTCGTTTAAGTCTCCCCTATGCGCTTCGCTGTTTCCTTCATAATAACATGCAAGACGGACTACAAGATATTTTGTATACGTCCAGATTAAGCTCACGTTTTGGCTTTATATTATCAGTTTGCTAGAGGATTTTACGGCTAATATAGCCACATAGGAGTGAAGGAAAATTTATAACAAACCACGTCGATCAGTTCCCCCAGAACTAGAGAACAGCCGGCAGGTTGTTCATATTCAAGCCAGCCATTACAAATAGCGTACACGACATGATGACAGAGGAGCTCCAAATCAGACTGCGCAGATGATGCAAGCCGGGCACATCGCCAAAGCGGACATATACTACATTGTACGCGACGCGCGAGGCAATGTAACCCCAGGTCAGCGTGTTGAGCGTACGACTACGGACGCCGGCAAAGTTGGCCGCCGTCACTGCAGCGGCAAACAACCCGAGAGTTTCGTAACCGTTTTCAGAGGCGCACTTGGCACGTAGAAAGTGCCTCTTGCGCTATAACGTAGTTTAGCAAACGATGTTCTCAACCTTAGGTCGTGCTGCTCTTACCTCGTCACTGAGCGACGACTTGCCGGCAATGTTTTGCTTGAAGTCTCGTGGCTGGCTATTGTCATAGGACCCATGCGAGCAAATTGCTGCGTAAAGGTGCGGTCCGTGGGCACACCAGAATGCTACGGGAATCTGCCACCCGAACGATTAGTATGAGAGGTTACGTGGGGAGAGAGGCATCTTACAGCGAAGAAGGATGTGTTGCGGGCGAGATCCAGTCCAAGAATTGACGCCATTGTGTACGTATGTGCAGAGAAATCTGAGAACCAAGAAAATTGAATAGGGATGATCAGACTGCGGTATATATGTGTAGGCTGCTGGTTTACAGGAAAAGTCGCCGGATTTGCCACGGGATGCTCAGCCTTATGTAGGCGGGTGTCTCGTTATCCCCGCCTGGTGCTGCTATGCCTCAGGTTTCAAGGAGATGTAGCAATTAATTTCCGATGTCTTTACACCCTAATCCAGTCTGACATGCTCAGGGTGCCGCACTCAGGCGCAATAAAAATGCTATTTATTTTAAGATGCATAGTGTCTTGCGAGTGATATAGACTGTGTTCGCTGTGATTCGTAGCTACCTGGACTGTCTTCGTTCACAAGCTCGCAGCACCTTCAGTATTGCCCGTATCCAGCACGAAACTCAACATATATTCGCCTACCATGAATATCGATTAAATCTCTACATAAATATTAGTCTTTCTTAATTCATTATTTTTTCTGCCTCTCTCTTGGTTCAACAAGTTGTGAAAGTACTTTCTGACGCCCAGCACCTGTATCGCGCATATCGCCCAACTGTAGTAGTGGTTGTCACGTGGAGCAAGGCCCACCTCTGGCAAAGCCTGTAGGCAACTACTCCATCTTCAACCCGTTAAACTTGGACATCGCACGCGGCGTAGGAGGAGAATTTTTCGTGGAATCTTATTGCGAGGAGGATAGATCGGATATCACAAGCACTTCCAGTCAGAGTCATACTGGCATAAAGGTGCTCAAGCCCAGCACTCTCCCAGACAAATCTCGCCGCTCATCACATCAACGTCAACATGAGCGGCGACGACAACAAAGATTTGCTGCGCTTCGCAGCCGAGTACGCAGACAAGCATGTCGACCTCTACGACCTGCTCGGCGTAGACGCCCTCACGCCCAAGGACGACATCCACCGCGCCTGGCGAAAGCGCTCCCTCAAATACCACCCGGACAAGGCGGGCGCCAACTTTGACGCCGCAAAATGGGAGCTGTTTGAGCGCGCGCGCGACATCCTGTCCGACGCCAATGCGCGCGCCACCTACGACCAGGCCATGAAGGCCAAGCTGCTGCGCAAGCAGGAGCGCGAGGCCATGGACAAGGAGCGCCAAAAGTTTGCCGACGACCTCGAGGCCGCCGAAAACGCCGCCCGCCAGCAGCAGACCGCCAAGGACCAAAAGGATCGCGAGATGCTGCAAAAGGAGAGGGATCGCCTGGCGGAGCTGCAGCGCATGCGCGAGGAGGAGCAGAGGCGCCAGGAGGCCGCGGCGCAGGAAATGGATGACATGGCTGAGGCGAGGCGGCGCATGAAGGAGCGCAAGGAGGCGAAGGCGAGGAAGAAGCAGGCCAAGGAGTCGCTCAAGGCCAGCTCGCTTGGGTCGCGGTCCAAGGGTCTTGCTAATGGCGCGATCGGTGTTCCTGGTGAATATCTCGTGGATGTCGACGGCGAGAAGAAGATGTACTGGGAGCTGGTGTGTGATAAGCTACGAGCCGTGCAGGCAGTCCGCGACCTGCAGAGCGCTGGGCAGGAGCCTGAGGGCCTTGAGGAAGCGGAGCGCGGCGTGGAGGCGGCAAGGAAGCGGATCTACGATGCCGAAATCTCATTTCAACGACAGGCTGCCGCGTGATAACTTGTTGGATTCAATGTGGAATAATGAAATCTACTCTTCGTTGAGCCTCAAAACGCGGATGGCGTTGGCTCCCATCACCCCAGCAGCTTCCTTTGAGCCTGCGCCAACGGCCCTATCGACAGCCTGCGCGTTGAGCCGCGAACTGTCCCATTCGCCCTGAGCATCACCGTCGATAGGCGGGAAGAATGGGTGGTCGGTGCCAAACATTAGCCTGTCCACGCCGCTGGACTCAATGGCGGCCTTCAAACCGACCTCGGAGTAAATAACGGCATCGAGGTATATCTGCTCTTTCAACACGTCCCACACGGTTCGACGATCCTTGGGGACTTTGCCATCCCTCACGAGCTGCCCGTCGTGGAAAATGCAGCTCTCGATCCTGCCTGCGAGAAAAGGGAGCGTTCCACCACTATGGGCTAACAGCATTCGGAGCTTGCGAACCTTGTCAAACACACCAGCCAGGTACATGCGTGTCACGGCAATGGTAGTCTCCATGGGAAAGCCAAGAGCAAGAGGCAGAACATGGCCGTATTCCTCTGCACGCGGCCCATACACAGAATTGGGCAGACCATAATGGGGATGCAAGAAGATGACGAGTCCTGCCTCTGCTATGGCTTCGAAAATTGGCAGCAAGTTAGGGTCATCGAGACCCTTTCCGAGCCCAGAGGTGCCGAGAATGATGCCTCTGCAGTATTTCAAGCCTTTAATGTGAGCAATCGATGCTTGCAGTGTCTCTAGCGGCGCAGTCAACGGAAGCGCTGCAAAGAAGAACAGGCGACCTGTATTCTGGCCGCACATGGACGAGAATTCATTGTTGACGGAGTCGGCGACAGCTCCTGCCTCTGAGCTGCTGAGAAAATCAAACCACGGATTGGCCAGTGAAATGACAGAAATGTCAATGTGATTGGTGTCCATGAAGTGAATCTTTTGGGACAGCGAGGCGAAGTGCGACGTCAGCGGCCGACCTGGGGGCTTCGCGTCGGCATTCTTGAGTGCTTCCTCGAGCGCCGGGACCTCAGACTCGAGAAGGATCAAACGGGGCTCGGGCGCCTGCTTGAACGTGCGCACCAGGGGGATCTTGTCCCTCTTCTCGAGGATGCTGACGTACGACGGAGGGTACATGTGCGTGTGGATGTCGACGACGGCATTGTCAGGAGGGGCCATTTTGCAGAAGGGTTATGAGCTGCTTGTATATAGAAACACAATCCGCAGTACGCAATTCGAGAAGGCTGGACTGGAAGAAATGTGTATTTGCTGTGGTGGTGAAGGACGAGGGTTGTGCCAGCTCTTGCCGCCAGCCATACCGTGCCTGGTGCGGGGTTGCCGTTGCCCTGAGCTAATCGCGGGGCTGATCCTTCCCAGAAACTCCCCCACCTTGCTGCAGTTAGATATCGCAGCCCTTACTTATAGCGAAGACTGTTACAATGTCACAATTGTGTTTTATTCCTTTTAATTGTGCTTGGGAGTATATTTGTCCAGAGTAGCAGTACTCGCATATAGATTGAGGACAATACTGTCATATGCTGCAGGCTTGTCGTCTAAGCTTCTGGGCGGCCCCGCAATCTAACTGGGAAGCTTGAAGGGCTTGCACTCCCTCCCAGAATGCTTGCTATACGTAGGCTTCTCTCGTAGTAAACAACTTGGCGTATAATTAATGGTTCATAAAAGATACACACCAAGCCACTAGATGACGAATCGATCACTGCGGTGGACCCCATTCCCGCCTTCCAGATCTGAAGGTGGTGGGGAAGCGTCAGTCAGTCATTGCGAGTCGACGGAAGCAGCACGTCGGGCCCCCAAGACGCCTGAGACGGACGGGTACACCAGTTAAAATACGGAGGGGCTCGCTATAAATAGTTGTTAAATTTTCGAATCATAAATTCCTGACACGGCGCTATCGTAGGCGACTGCTACGTCTGTCTGGCGGTGGGTGCTGCTCCGCCTTTTCCATGTCCGAATTGCCTCTTTGGGACTACAGCATGAGTGGGCATTTGCCGTCCGATAAGAGGGGTCCTGTTATGCCTATCGTATGACATTGCATTACCGTCTATTGGTATCGTAGCAGGCTCATGGGAGACGGAGTCCACCTGTAAGCCAGCAGGATTATGACTAGCTGCAGCGAAACCCCTCATCCTTGCCGTTGCCGCCCTCCCCAGGTAGTATTGTGAGGGTGGCGGCCAGTGTCGGTGCGGGACGTGCCATGTAAATGAGGGGTCGCTTGCTCGCCTACCTGATCTGGGTGATCGCTGCAACGACACAAAAGGAGGCTAAGCAGCGCCTCGGTTTGTAACGCCGAAGCTGCATTAACTCTCTTTTCTTTTCTTCCTTCTTCAGAATATCGTCGTTTTACATCGCCGCACCACGTACATCCCTGCATAGCGTACATCAAGCTCTTGATACCCTCCTACACTATGTCTGTTGAAGCTGCCGTGCAGGAAGACGGCCTCGTCATTCCGGTATGTTTCTGCTGAAAAAGAAAAGTCGCATTGTTCCATAGTCCCTAACCTCGTCCATAGCTGGTCGACTTTTCCATGTTCCTCAACGGCTCCCCCTCCGAGCGCACCGAAACCGCTAAAGCCATCCTACACGCCTTCCGTACGGCCGGCTTCGTCTACATCAAGAACCACGCCGTGTCCCGCGAAACGGTAGCGCGGACCTTTGAACTATCGGCCGAGTTCTTCGCGCAGCCCATCGATGCCAAAACGAAGCTCAGCGTGACCTCGCCCGAGGCGAACCGCGGCTACCTGCGCCAGGGCCGCGAGAAGCTGGTGCGGCCCGAGGACTACGACGCCGCCGGCTCGGAGAGGACGCCCGACGGGGTCAAGGAGCTCAAGGAGAGCTTCGAGATTGGGCGCGACAACCACGACACCTACGACAATCACTGGCCAGAGGATGTGGCTGGGTTCAGGGCGGGCATGCTCGAGTTTTGGGAGCAGTGCCAGAGTCTGCACATGAATTTGATGAGGGCAATTGCGATGGGTCTCGGGATGGAGGAGAAGTACTTTGACGAGTATTTGGACGTTGCCGACAATACCTTGCGGCTTCTGCATTATCCAGAAGTCAAAGCGAGCGTGTTCAAAGCCAAGACGGGCCAGGTGCGAGCGGGAGAGCATGCCGTGAGTTTGCCACATTGATATTCTTTTCCGGTGCAACAAACCTCTAACCTGTCTTTCAGGACTACGGTTCGATAACACTTCTATTCCAAGATGACAGAGGCGGACTTCAAGTAAAGTCTCCCGCAGGCACCTTTGTCGACGCCACGCCCATCCCGGAAACCATTATCGTCAACGCAGGCGATCTGCTGGCGCGCTGGAGCAACGACTACATCAAGAGCACGATTCACCGTGTAGTGGAGCCCCCGAGCAAAGAGCCGGACGTCTACCCGGCGCGGTACAGCATTGCATACTTTTGCAACCCAAACTTTGACCGCATGATTGAGGCGATGCCGGGGACGTACGCAAGCGAGGCTGAGAAGAAGTACGAGGGGATCACAAGCGGCGACTACATGGTGCGGCGGTTGGCCGCTACGTACTAGTAAAATGTTCCTTTTAAAATCAAGAGGCAAATAAGATTTTAATACCTACGCAAAATGCATTATCTGCGTTGTTTATTACTTGTAACTAGTAAAGGTGGCGTCGGCCCCAGCATTAGGATGGCAGCATAGGTCTTTGGGGTGCAGTATTTTGCTGCGCTATGTTGTCATGCTGTATTTACGCAGACATTCATATAAAACCCTGCTCCCATTTACACCGCACATTTTCGCAGCAAACTCTTTCACGTCTAGGAACAAGCTCGCGAACAAAGCCAGGGTGGCTGCCTACACGTGGCTGCCTGGGCGCTTAAAACATCACAAAGGCCCCTGATTGATCAACTCGTGCGCAGACCCTGCACCTTCTCTAAATATCTCTCCCAAAGCAACAAGATGACACTTACGTCGCGTCCAAAGAAGATTTCTCCTGCCGAGGAACAGATTAATGCTGGATCGACGCTCAAGCTTGGCGAGATGCAAGACGTAGACACTCTGACGGTTTCCGAGGCGGCGCTAGTAGTAAACACCATTATGGCGAAACGGGCAAAGGGCCAAGGCAGCCAGCAACAGATTAATGAGTATGAAAAGATCATTTCCTTCATTCGAGTGCCATTTGATCTAAATATAATCCACATGAACCTTAGGGTACAGCGACGGACGCTAGATTTTTTTGACTCCTTTGCTCGCTACAGGACCCGGGAGACTATAGAGGCCGTCGAGAGGCTTCTCAGTTCTCACACAGAGCTGTCAAAGTTTGAAAGAGCTCAACTCGGTAAGTAGTCGGTTGCAAATACTGCTGCCTGGCCTCATGTTGCCCGAGGTGGTGTTCGTTTTCCTGACGGGGTAGTAGGCTCGTTGGGATGCAGAGACGCGGATGAAGCAAAGACTCTGATTCCTTCGCTTGCGGACAAGATTAGCGACGAGAGGTTACAAGGGCTACTAAATGGATTGAATGAAATTTCTGGTTAGCAACTGTGTTTGAGTACTTTCGGTATACGCTTTATGTGTAATTTATTTAGGTGTTTTGATCGCCCCATGGTGCTTTCTTTATTGACTGTCAGCGGTGCTTGTTGACTGGCCGAATGGTTATATTAAGCGTGCGCAATGTATTTCGATGTACAAGTAAATGCTTTAAAAGGTTCTGAAGAAGGTCAATGGAGAATATTAGGTACACAAGATCAAGAAATACCGTGCGGCACAGCATCTCAGAGTGGGTATCCAAGGCACCAAGGAGTCAGTACCGCTTCATCATCGACTCGCATTGTTGCTCGCTCTGTTTCTCTCTCAATGAGGTGGGGAACCGGGGCAGTGAGCAGGCTAATCCGCAGCAAGTTTAAGTGCAGCTCAATATAAAAACGCTAAATCATGCATCCGGAAGACTGTGCCGGGACCATGACTCCGTCTGCATGGCAGCATGAACGGAGAGAATTCCGCTGCATCACATAATTTGTGTCACATAAGGATCCTCTTATTCTACTAGTAGCTTCATACGACAGCCGTGTCTCGGTTGCATGGTGGTCTGCTGAACATTCTTACGAATTCTTCACCTGTCCATTAGCCGAGACAGCTGACCGCACTTAGTACTCTGTATAGTATACCTACTCCTACTCTAAGAAGCATCGCTACCACGTCAAGAGCTACCCACAGTGCTGTGTTAGAGCTCTTAACCTCACTTTCCAATAATCCCTACTCGTATGTGCATATCAGCGGTGGTGGGTGAGTTGGGCTTACCGCTGCTCAAAGTGTCTCGGCATGGTTGCTCACGTCTTACAGAGAGTATATCTATCTTGCGTATCCCCGGCGTAAATCCACCACAAGCAGCTACGTGAACCATTTATAACGTCTCTAATTATACCAGTGCTACAAGCAGTCATCATGGTCGCCATTGCCAAGCTTCTTTGCCTGGCGCTCACAGCCACGGCTGCATCTGTCGGTCGCCGTGACACTGTCACCGTCCAAAAGGATACAACAGACAAAATACGTCCCAAATCAAAAAAGCTCTTTGTCGATGTTAACGAATTCCCCGCAAGCGGCCCAACGGGAGCTGCCAGCAACATTGGCAACGACTTTGCAATCCTCATCGCCACCTTTGAACAGGCTACTACAAATAATAGAGACGCTGGAAGTTTTGGCATCGCATCCGGGACAGCCATTTTAAACGATCTCCAGATGATCGTACCGACCTTTTTAGCCACATTCAGTGCCATTGGAGCCCAAGCGGCGTCCTGGTTTGATCTTCCAGGCGGCCAAACTAACATGCTCTCATGGCTCGAAGATTACAACGTTGCTAGCGACACATACTTAAGTGCCCTGGTAGCCAAGATGTCCAGTCGACACAGTACTCGGCGACTTTGGAAATCCGCATGCTGTCGCCCTCATGCACAAATCAGCCCTTTCTTCTCAAGGCCGGGACCACTGTAGGTCAAACTCAACTTTCGGGTGCAGCGACCGCCACGATTGCGCAGTACTCGTCTTAAGATGGCAAAGTGGCCGGGGTGATGTGCAGCGGCTTCATAGCAGGCTTAGGGCTACAAACTTGAGAAGATGAATAAATTTTCTACCCCAACTAAACCGTTTTCTTGAGCAGTTTGAAAGGTCTTAGAAGACAGTATACTATGTAGTCTGTTACCCATTTCCACACTCCATCTAGCTCAGCGACGACACGCATTCTTCCACTCCAGGTCGGGCCTGCACCCCACCGTCCTCCTCCACACCAGCACAAGCGCAAGCGCCAAACCCCAGCCGACCGAGGGCCACCTCCAAAAGTCCCTTTGCGACTGGAGCGGGCCGAGCTAGCCTCACCACGAAAGGCCAACAAAAACACGAGCCGCCATCCTGCCACAACAGCCTCGCCTTCCCCTCCCTAGGTACAATCCACCGAACCACCCCGATCCCTCTGTCCTACTACCGCCAATTGACCTTCCCAGGCAACAACCGTCGCAATGGCTCCCTCCTCGTCCGCGTCCCAGTCGAACCCCCTCCGCACGGGCTACCTCGTCCTCTACAATGCCATCTCGACCGTGGCCTGGTTCAACGTGCTCCTGCTCACGGTCAAGACGTGTATGACGGCCGGCTACCCGTACGTCTACTTTGACGCCGGCGAGTGGACGCGCTGGACGCAGACGGCGGCGATTCTAGAGGTTGTGCACGCTGCCCTCGGTAAGCTCTTTCCCCTTACCCCCGACCCTTTCGGCCCTGTCCTTTGCGACGGGTCGCTTCCTGGGGAAATCACGACCATGGCTAACTCATCCTCTTTTCGCAGGCATCGTTCGCAGCCCCGTTTCCACGACCGGCATGCAGGTCGCCTCCCGCCTCCTCCTCGTCTGGGGCATCACCTACCCGTACCCCTTCGTCACCCAGGCGCCCTTTTACGCCTCGATGCTCGTCGCCTGGTCCATCACCGAGGTTATCCGCTACTCCTTCTTCACCCTCAACGTCGCCGGCTACCAACCCGGCTTCCTCACCTGGCTGCGCTACAACACCTTTTTCGTCCTCTACCCCGTTGGCATCTTCAGCGAGTGTTCCCTCATCCTGATTACCTCCAAGTTCTTGCAGGGGATGGACAGGATGGTGCTCTATGGAATCCTCGCCGTCTATGTCCCTGGTATGTTCCCCCAGCCGCATCCAGCCTCGAAAAAGATCGTCGTTTCTAACATGAAATTTATCAGGCTCTTACATTCTGTACACCTACATGATGAAGCAGAGGAACAAGGTTCTTGGTGGCGGTCAGACTGCTGCTCAAAAGAAGACTCAATAAGCTGTCGTCAAATCATGTGCCCACTCTATGGTACACCATCAGCAATTATACACAAGTTTACAAAATGTAATAATATTATAGTGCTATCAACTACATCCATGCGCTTCTAACCGGTCTCATCATGACGCTGCCTCGGTCGCCTGAGTATCTTTGGTATCACTTTCCACCTTCTCCTCTTCCGTGCTACTCTCGTACCAATCATTCCGTAGCCATTTCGCAATCAACCCAGCCGCATCTTTAGATAGGGCCTCAAACCCAGAATTATGGTCCTTTTCAAACATGGCTACAATTGCACAACGTTAGCATCAATCCTTCCCAACAACAACAACAGAACACAAAAACTTACCCGTATGCGCCGCCGTCTCATCCGCCGCCTCATCATTCACATTCCCTTTCCACTCCCCGGCATCCATATTGCTCGGCAGGTTGCAAAACGTCCTGTCACGGCCCAGGACCGTGCCTACCATGCTCACCTGCTTTGGCGCCGCCTTGCCCAGCCGCGTATAGACGTTTGCGTAGCCCAGTTCCAGCTCCCGGCTCAGCTGCACCATGCACTCGACGCGCTTCTTGAGCTCCTCCTTGCGCGCCAGGCAGCCCACAAACTCGAGGTGCGACGATACCCACGACCATCCCTCTGTGATTTGGTCGCGCTTCATCCACGCCGCCGCGCCGCCTGCTGCCACCGCGCCCACCGCACCGGCCGCAACCGCCACCTTGCCCCATTTCGACCATGCGTTTCCTCCGCCAGCCGCTTGCTGATTTGGAGCCGTCAAGGCCGTTGACTTGTTTGATGCTGCAGACGCGGCCTTGTTGGCACCCCAGAGCCCGCCGAGCTGAGTAATGGCCGCCGACGCGGCTTGGTAGTGACCCTCTGCGCCGTGCGCAACCACGCCCGGGGAGATGCCTAGATAAGGCGTATCAAATGCCAGCACGCCCTGAATATATGGAAACATGAGGCTGTTGAAGTTGATCTCCGACTTTTCGATGCCGTCTTCCGAGTAGATGGGCTTCTCCGACGCAATGCCCAGCACCGTCTCAACAGCCACGATGCCGCCCATCGAGTGACCGACCAGCACGACTCGCACCGATGGATCAACAGTCGGAGAGGCCGTTCCCGCATCTACCTCCATGTCTATCACCTTTTCCTCTAGCCTAGTTGAGTTTCATACCCGGTTAGTTACAGAGGCGCTATGGGCCTGGAAGGGAGCCGGGCAAACTCACCAGTTGCGGAAGCGCATCACGCACTGGCCCAAGTCGCCGCGCGTCTCATACTGCGGGTAGACAAGGATCTTTACATTGATCTTGGGCGCGGCCTTTTGCACTAGTTCCTTGAGGTGCTCGGTAAATGCATAGCCCTCGCCAAACGTCTGGTTGCCACCCTGCATAACAGTTATGAGCTTGGCGTCGTTCCGTGTGCATGTAGAGGACTCACCCTGAAGCCATGGATAAAACAAAGAACCAGCGTCTTCTTCATCCTCTAAAAGTCTCGCTTCTCTATTATGATGTACTCTTATAAGACAGTTGGCGCATCTCTCTCTGTCTGGCGAGATGTCTGTTATGTATGCGAGTTGCCAAGTTTGAGTGCCAGCGCAAGGGTCGCACCAGTCCAAGTCGCTAACCAGTCTTCAGTGGAGACACACGTCATCCGCCATCCGGCACGCGCCACGAACCACACTCTCACATGTCCATGCCACCAAGCAGACTCTCTACTCTGCACTCACGACGAGACCACGAGTTGGTTTACAGAACAGTTGAACCAGCTTCAAAACGTCTATTACAGTACACTAATCTGTCAATAATCTAAACAAAGTGCAGGCCAAAAGGTGGAAGGCTACTTCGCCCGCCACCTTCACCTGCCACAAATCTTGCCGCCAATTTCAAACGCTGTGGTCCTGCTGCGCGTTCATTGCACAGTTGGTATATCACTCTCCTCCTCTCTGTGCCAGATCCCCGTCGTGCTGTAGAATGCGCACTCGAAACATTTATAAAAAACAACCTTGCCCAATCCGGAAAAGAGTCAAACGCCGTAGAAACATGTATAAACAATCGCGCAAGTCACCTTCGACCCATCACAGCCATAGAAAGCATTTCGTGACAGGCCGTCGCCAATCTTGCCACCAAGTCCATCCCATTTCATAGCTTTCCATATTTTGCGCCGTTCCAGGACCAAGTCCTCCATGGTTCGCCATCAGTTCATTCTGAGTCTGTCCTCGCCTTCTCATCCGTCTTATTAATCGTCGTCACTCTGCGCCACTGACTTTGCTCCATTGGCTTCCGCCCGGGCAGCGCTCGTAATGATCTTGATTCGGGTTCCGCTGCTGCTCGTGGGTTGGGGTGTGCTCTCCGCTACAGACGGGGCAGTCGATCCAGAAGCACCACCTTCCTCAAGTTCTTCGAGCTCTGGATGAGCTTCCATCTCCTCCTTGTACTTAGTCTTGAAGAATTCCTGTTTCCAGCAGTCAGTAACTAGGCTCCTCAATGTCATGAGTTAGTAATGCGTCACTTACATCCATTGACTTGGCATCCTGGTACAGAATGCTGCCGTCCTCATTGTAGGTTTGACAATTGCGGATCATCAAGTCAAAATCCTTGCGCAGATCGCTCAAGCAGTTGTATTCCTCCTTCTTGATGCGGGTCTGGATCTGGTTCATGCAGATAGGGTTTGTGATGATGAGGTAGTAGTCGGCATAGTCGCGCTTGGGCGGCAGCTTGATGAAAGGACCAATGACCAGTCTCTTGCCAGCATCCGACTCATCGTCTTCCGCAGGCGGCTCGATATCGTCGACTTCCATGTTCATCAGAGCATCGTACAGTGACCGCAGGCTCTTCTGCAGGACCTCGCGTTGCTGCGGGTTCAGGCGAGACTCGTTCGCACCGCCCTTGCTGGGCCTTCCCTGAGGGCCACGGCGCTTCTTGGCAGGTGGTTCCTCCTCGCCCTCTTCGGCCTTCCGCTTCTCATTCTTGCTGCCAGGCTTGCGTCCTCGCTTCTTGGGCGTCTCGACCTCGACCTCTTCCGTGCTTGCACGGCTGGCCACTGGCGACTCGTCCGCAGCGTTCATTATGGCCATCTTCTTGAGCCTGTTGTTCTCTCGCTTGTCCTTGCGGGCTTGCTTGCGCTTGGCTGCCGCTTCGGGGCTGTCCTCGTCGTCGTCGACGGCCATGAGCCATTGCTCCTCGGTCAAACCATCGTCATACTTGACCTTGGTGCGCTCACGAGCACCACGGCCAAGGATGGTCTCCTCGGTTTCATCAGCAATGGGGTTGCCTTCAGTGAGATAAATTTCGGGCAACTCCTCTTCCGCCATCAATCGAGGTTTGCCCTTCGCGCTACCATAGCCTTCCTTGGCCCTCTCTTCATCGAGGCGCTGGAAAACGCCAAGCTCGTCATCAGAACGGGCGAGGAGCATGTTGAGTTCTTCATCTTCCATTTCGTCCTGTTCACCAGACTCAGCCATGTCGGCCGACTCGAGCAGCGTGCGCAGCATGGCGTCTCGGTCAGTTTCTGAAGACTTGTTATCGAAACGACCTGCCTGGATAACCTTGCCGTCCATATCGAGCTTGAATCGTGCACGCTCAAGAATCTTCTCTTCGACGGAGTTAGAGCTGATCAGACGTAAAATTCTGACCTCGTTCTTTTGTCCGATACGATGAGCGCGATCCTGGGCCTGCAGATCCTGATGAGGGTTCCAGTCGGAGTCGTAAATGATAACCGTATCAGCGGTCTGGAGGTTAAGACCCAGGCCTCCGGCACGGGTAGAAAGCAAGAACATGAAGTACTTGGAATCGGGGGCGTTGAACTCTCGCAGCAGGTCCGATCTCTCATCTGATTTCGTAGTACCATCCAGACGAAGGTACTCGAATCGACGATAACGCAGGTAGTCTTCCATGATATCCATGATGGCAGTCATTTGGAAAAACATGAGTACACGATGTCCTGTGGCCTGATACTTCGGCAGGATGCGGTCCAGCAGCTCAAACTTGCCCGCCGTTCTCCAAAGCAAATCATTACTAATACTCATGGGGTTCATGACATTCTCGACTTCATCAAACACAAATGGATGGTTGCAAAGTTTTCGCAGCTGCATAATCATGTTGCTCAGGCCACGGGCACCAGTCTTGCCACCCTTGCCGTCGCTGACAAGAATTCTGTTGTGTGTAACCATTTGCTTGTACAGCTTCGACTGCAACGCGGAGAACTTGCACTTGATGACCTTTTCTGTCTTGTCGGGAAGATCCTTCTCCACATCCTTTTTGAGACGGCGCAGCAAGAATGGGCGCAAGACCTTGTGCAGACGGCGAATGACGAGAATTTGTTCTTCTTCCGTCAACTCCATCTTATCCTGACCACCGGTGTTTGCGAAAGGAGTATTGAACCATTCGTCGAACGTGGTTGCCGACTTGAAAATGCTTGGTAGCACAAAGTTAAGCATAGCCCACAGTTCCGCCAGGTTGTTCTGGAGAGGGGTACCGGTAAGAATGAGGCGGAAACGGGTGTTGTAGTATGTCTGGATGGTGGCACTGAGCTTGGAGTTGCTGTTCTTCATACGGTGACCCTCGTCAATAATCATGTGGAACCACTTGATCTTGCTGAGAATAGGTCGATCCTTGATGATGTACTCGTATGTTGTCAGCAGCACTTGGAAACGTCCCTGTCGAATCTTTTCTTGCTGCTGCTTTCGGGCATTGGGGGGACCCTTGTAGACAATGCGCGAGACGCTTGGTGCCCACTTCTCAAACTCCAGATTCCAGTTGGTCAGAGTACTCAATGGAACAATGACAAGGTAGGGGCCACTCTGCTGCTTGCGTTCAATCAAGTACGTGATCAAACTGATGGTCTGAATAGTCTTGCCGAGACCCATTTCATCAGCAAGAATACCGTTCAGGTTGTTGTTGTACAAAGAGATCATCCATTGCAAGCCCTTGATCTGGTACTCCTTCAGTGAGCCACCAACCAGGATGCTTGCCTGTTCCGTAACCTCTTCACGGATTCGGTGAGCAACAGCGTAGTAGTCAATCTTCTTGCCACCGGTTTCTTCGTCATCTTCCGACTCGCTCTCCTCGACGGGTTCGAAGTTCTCAGCGTCTTCTCCGTATCTCTCAGCGGCCTGTCGCTGCTGTGCCTTGACTGATGAAGCAAGCTGGTGCAAGAAGCCATCAGTCTGGCGGAGCAGATGAGTAATACGGGTATCCTTGGCCTGGTCAAGCAGCTTGAGATAAGCCTCTTCGTCGTTAGCCTTGAGGGCCTGGAGACGCTGCTTAGCAGTACGCTCAATGCGCTTCTGCTCTTCCTTCTCAATGTTGAAGTGCTGCGAGTACATGAGACGGCAAAGCTTGTGGCTCTTGTTGCGCTGGCCAGAGGCATTGGCAATGATGTCACCGCGGTGGTTAGAGATTGCTCGCAGGAAGTCAATGTGCTTCTTCTTCTCGCGGTGCTCGCGGGCATCACGTTGCTGCTTCTCAAGTTTCTCGGTAATACGGGCCTCGCGAACGTTCTGCTTCTTCATTCTGCGGTAGTTGGACCGATTTGTTGTCATGGCCAAGTTATCGTAGTGCAGCATCTGGCGGCCAATCTTTTCGCGAAGAGCTCGTTGCTTAGCGTACAGTGCAAGGCTCTTCATCTCAATTATGGCTTTTCGCTTCAGAGAGTCATCTGCCTCAAGCTCATCCTGGCTAACATCCAAGTGAGCGATGTTGGCAGGCAAGTTCTTAAGCTCAGCGTAGCGTTGGCTCATACGATTGAAGACGACAACCTCCCTCTCATAGCGCAAGTGCTCGGCATCGATTCCGGTGGGGAATATACCAGGAATAAACCACCTGTTTCTGCGCTGCGCGTGGTCGAAGTATTTAATCGAGGGTCGCACCATGTTGGTTCCGTATGGCGACTTGACAGTCTTGTAGACATGCTGCTTGGGCAGCTGGCTCGTTGCATCTTGTACAGCGGCGTCAGGGCCCTCAGGTGTAGCCTTGGGCGCGTCTTGCGGAGGCTGGCTGGCTTTGGTCGGTGTGGTGATGGGAGATTCGGCGGCAGCGGCAGCCTGTCTTCGCTGGCGCTGGTTGAAGATGGCTTGCTGCATCTGTGCAGTGATACCCGCATTCTTGCCGAGGAGCTTGAACGCATGGATCTGCTGTCGCAGCAGCGAGAGCTGCTGTTGGCTGAAGTGGCTCGACGAGCCCATAGCCGGCGATACGCCAGATGTTGGAGTCGTCGCGGCGTTCTGGTTCGGGCCCGAGGCAGCGACTTGGCCATTCGGTCCAGCCTGTGCTGCGGGCTGTGGTGTGCCTTGCTGTGACTGGCCAGGTTGCGCGCCATTGACATTGCCGTTTGCCGTGGCTTGCATCTGTTGTTGTTGTTGTTGCTGCTGCTGCTGTTGCTGCTGAAGGTATTGCTGTTGGTTTCGGCGCATGTTATGCTGCTGTTGGAAGTTCATCAGAAACTGCGAAGCTTTGATATATTCGGGGTCCGTCTGCGGAACGCCCTGTTCCTTCATTTGTTTCAATCTCTGCAAGGCGCGTTACTATCACATCGCGAGCAATACCGGGGGGAAAGCGTCGAAAATGACGCGTCAAAAAATCATACCCTGAAGACTTCCTCGGCCTGCTGCTTGGTTGCGCCGGTAGGCATCGGCGAGCCCTGGGGCTGACCTCCAGGGGGAGCTTGCACAGACGCCATGGTCAATGTTTTCGTGACGGCGAAGCGCGAAGATTATACCCCCAAGACGTATAATACTGCTGTAGTATGTGTCTATATATGTTGCATGTCGAGGTGGGAATGACGGTGCTACTGCTCGTGTCGCAATAGGATGCTTGGCGAGGTGCCGTCGCGGTGCGTGTCAAAAAAAAAAGAGCGTGGGCAGGTCAGGCAAGGGAAGGGCGACCGCGCGTCGGGACAGTGAGGGAGGGATGCGCGTGGCAAAAAGTCAATTGCCAGACGCAAAAGATCACGTCGTGGACAGCGTGGTTGTGGAAATACCAAGTCGAAGACCGCGGCAGGGGGTCTTGGAAGCTCGAAACTTGATGGATGGCGGACGGGCGCGTGGGCGTGGGCGTGGCGTGCAGTGCGCAGGGCCGAAAGCGTCCCAGGCAAAGGGGGGCGGGATTGAAGAGACTGGAGGGAGCAAGAAAGAAAAAGTGTGAAAATGTCGATGCGGCGCGTCGGGGCTGGTGCCACGAGGGTGGGCGGCGTGCAAATCGCGTGGAACACGAAGTTGCCGAGAATTCGAGATGGACGCCGATGGTTTGCGACGGACCTGGCGATTTTCGGGATGCGCGCGCTCGCTGGTTGATGATGGGGGAGGTGGTGAAGACACAGGCAACAGAGTTGGGCGTGACGGCTGGTGCAGTCGTGGGCCCACTCGCCACCGTACATTTCAGCACGGCCCCTGCGCAGGCCGAATCCTGCGTCCTGCCCTGCGTTCTGACCCGCGATACGCGGACGTGTCAAAAAAAAAATGGGCGCGTTATGTAAGCTTGACCGAGCCGCACGTGATACTCTATTGGGTGAGAAGGCATGGAGTGGTATTCTGCTATGGCTCATGTCGGTGCAAGCGAGTATTGCGCGACTAGCTAATTACAAAAATCGCAGAATTTTTCTCCGTGGTCTTGAGCTACAATTCTACCCATTTATCTGGTTTATTTGTATTTATTATGGTTGTGGTGCCGGCTATCGCCATTGCAAGTGACACGCTGCACCAGAACCAGGCTCCGCGGCGCTGCCCTACCAGCGACTTACACGGCGTGCCTGGGCGAAGCTCCTCGCATCGAGATTGCTTTAATTATCCTTCATTTCGCACCACTACCTCTTCATCTCTTCGTCCTTTTCTTGTCCGGCCCCTCCTCCTCATCGCTCAGATCCGCATATTGCGTTTCCGGTTGTGTTTTGCTCCACGCTTTTGTAAACATGGGATCCTTCTTCGCCTGATCAGCATACTTCAACAGCGCCTCGCGCGGGTCCTCGTGCAGCATCTTGGCCAGAGGAATATTCTCCGCAATCTGCTTCTCATCTGGCTGGTTGCGCTGGAACGGCGATTGCTGCGGCATGTGCGGCCGGCGGGGGTCCCTGGATTTGCCGCTCGCTGTAAGGCCGCTCTTTTTGGAGCCGGACATGGCGCCGGGCGTGACGATGGCATCGCCAGACATCCCTGCGCCCTGGTCCATAGTCAGCTCGGGGTTGTCGTCGATGTGGCGCTTCTTCGGGGCTCGCGACATGACTTCCACAGCTCCTCTTGTAGACTTTTCGGGGTTGTAGAGAACATGTGTTTCCGAGTTGGCTGAGCCGGTGATGATTTGGTTTATCTTGGGGTGCCAGTCCACCGTGATGAGCGGCGATCCGGGCGTTATTGGCGTGACGTGTTCTGGTCTGAGATTGCCCGGGTTCAAGATGTGCAGGTCTCCCGTGGGCGAGCCAGTAATGATGCTTGTAGAGTTGGGGGCATAGCGGATGTTGCTGGTCGGGAAGCTGTCAGATGTCGAGGCATGAGACGCAGTAACAAGAGGCTTGGTAAACTTTCTCGTATCCCAGAGCTTTATCAAATCATCGCCGCCCCGCGTAACCACCATGCGACCATCAGACGAAATGTCTATTCCTCCGGTCCAGGTTTGGGGCTTATGCGCCTCGTGAACCTCGCCTGCGGGACGCGAGAATGGCCCGTTGCCGCCATACATTACCAGCGTGCCGTCCAGCGCCGCCGCAATGAGCATATTGCTGCCAGTTTGGGCTGAACTTCCCCATGCGACTGCAGTCATTTTCGATCGACCAGCAGAACCAGCTGCCTTTGACTTGAAGACAATGACCTCCTTCTGCGAACGCTTGTTGTTGATATCCCAGATTCGCAGCGTACTATCAGTCCCAGCAGTCACGCATATATTCTTGTCCGTAGGACTCCAGGTACCGGTAGTCACTTCTGAAATATGGCCCTTTGTGTTGTTCATGTCGCGCAGGTACATATCGCCCTTGACAAAGTCGGTAAGGACGTCACCATCGCGTGATATAATCTTTGTCTGCGGGTGCGCGGAAACGCAGAGAAACACGCCACCGGAAAGTGGGTTGAACTCGACATGGTGTATAGGATGCGTCTCCGGGCCAGCTGTGGTGGATTTCTTCGCAAAAGGATCAATGCTGCGGAACGCACGTATCGTCGTCGGAGTCATGGATGAAAAGTCGTGGAGATTGACGACGCAATCTAACGAGCCGGTGGCCAGTCTTCCTCCCGATGGGTCAACTGCCACTGTCGTGATGGCGCGGTTGTGTGTCTTGAGAACCATTTCATGCGAAACAGGGTACTCGTCGCCGTCTTCTGAGTCGTCGTCGCTGTCGCTGTCGCTATCGTCATCGCTGGAGTCGCTCTGTTTCTTCGGCTGCTGTATTGACTTATGTTGTGACTTGTCCTCTACTGTGCGTCGGCTGCGGTCAATTTGCGCCGCAATATTTGCTTCCTTGTCCTTCTTGCCAAAGGCGCTTGGGAGGAACGCGCGCATAGGATCGTCTGGCGCGAGGTCCGGCACCTCAACTTCGAAGTCTTCATCGTCGCTGCCCATTGTGCGTCAAAAGTTCAGCGCAGTTTACTCGCACTGCTGAATCCCTTTACCACGGTGTAAAATTGACAAGACTGCCGTGCAGGGCGGCGCAAAAGCGAAACTGTAATGTTTGTCGTGGTTGAAGAAGAAAAAAAAGTTGGCGGGAGCTAGAGCTGCTGGCAGCATGCCTAATGCGGGCGGGTCAACCAGGCACCGACTCTGTTAAACCCACCATGCTCACGCGAGGTCGCGACTTGCAAGCTGCACTCTCCCACGCCACACCGACGAAGTAACACTGCACACCAAAAAGATGCCTCCCGATCCCCTTACAGATGACGACGAGCAATACGTCTCCGCAGACGATTCGGATTTCGCCCCCGATGAGGCGCCAGAGGTTGCCTCGTCAGATTCAGAGGGCGAAGGCCCAGCAGGCAAGAAGCGCAAACAAATATCAGCTGCCGAAGCCGACGGAATCGACGCTGCCGATGCAGACAACTCGGGAGACGAGGCCATAATCAGCAGGGGCAAAAAGAAGCTCAAAAGGTCAAAGGAAGCCGCCGAAGACGAAGGAGGCGAGGGCGGCCTCGTCAAGACGAGAGCCCAAAGAGCAGTAGAGTAAGCCGCGGCGCCCAACCGTCGTTTCACGCAAAGTCCAGCACGCTAACCCCAGCTACAGGAAGGAAGAACGCAAATACGCAGTCAACAATGGGCCCGTGACAATCGACGTCGACGCGCTGTGGGCGCAGATGCAAGCCGGGCAGACATTCACGCCGCCTACCAAAGAAGCGCAATCCGAAGACGCGACAAAGGCGGACACACAGGATCAGCCGGCCAAACATGCCGACGAGGACATGATTCGAATAAAGCGCACATACAACTTTGCCGGCAAAGTACACACAGAAGAAAAGATGGTGCCCCGCGACTCGGCCGAGGCAAAGCTGTACCTGGAGTCGGAGGAGGGCAAGGCGCCGCTGGACGCCTCGCCGCCGAAGCGCGCCACGAGAAAGGCGTTCCGGTCTGCATTTGAGCCTATAACAGACGCGCTGGCGAAGCGATCAGATCTCAACCTGGGCATGGCCGCCAGGCTGCAGGCGTCGAAGGACGCGGAAGCGAAGAAGCTCAACACCGTGGAGAAGAGCCGCATGGACTGGGCGGGCTACGTCGACAAGGAGGGCATCAAGGACGAGCTCAAGCTCGCTGGCAAGTCAAAGCATTCGTATGCTGCCAGGCAGGACTTTCTTGCGAGGAGCGAGGCCCTGCGAGAAGAGGAGTCGCGGCGGGCGAGAATGGCGGGCCGGACGTGAGGCTGCGCTATGCAGCATTTGTGGTGCTTTGTACGCTTTACGACGTAGGCCAGTATTTCTGGCTTGTACATTATGTAAAATTCAATTTAGATACCCATTTTATGAATTATTCAACCAAGCATTCCCTTTAACGTGAAACCTAGCTGATGTTGGCTGTTGTAGCCACCAGTAAACCGCCACTACCAAAATTATCGATAAGGCGGGACCGCAAAAAAGTGCAACAAGGCACCGCAATCTCCAACCCCAAACCTCAACTTCCTCACCCAGTGTCCGCTCAATCACCAAACATGACCGTCCTCGGCAAACGCAAGGCGTCCGCGCCGTCAATATCAGCAGAAGAAGCCAACGAGATATTTCGCCGTCATTTCGAGGCGCAGTTTGCGCCGCTTGAAGCTTCGCCGCGCGCAGACCGCCCATCACGGAAAGACGAAGAAGATGAGAGCGACAGCGACGACGATAATGCCGACGGAGTAGACGTCGTATCCGATGAAGATTCTAATAGCGAGGAAGATGAAGACGAGGATGACGAGTGGGGAGGCGTGTCTGACGACGAAGACGATGAAGAAGACGACGATGGTAGGAAACTTTTTCCGCTACATCCAGCGGTCTATGTAACTAACCCTCAATTCTCCAGATACACCACAGGTCCAAGTAGTAGACCACTCCGTCGTCCAAGCGCCCACAGAGCCCAAAATGACAAAAAAGGAGCTCCGGGCATTCATGTCCTCCAAAATCGCCGACCAGTCCGCCCCCACCAGACCATCTTCCACCGACCAACCACCCTCCTCCTCCGCCGCAGCAAGCAACACCCTCCCCGAAGACGCCCCGAGCCTACTAAAGCAAGACCTCGAGCTGCGGCGCCTCCTCGCCGAATCGCACCTGCTCGCGCCCTCGCACGGGTCCACATCGCCGTTTGCCTCGTCCGTGGTGCACGGCAACGGTGCCGCAGAGCCCAAGGCGTTTGCGGCCGGCCGCACGCGGCAGCGCGCGACAGACATGCGCATCCAGGCGCTGGGCAGCAAGACGTCGATCCTCCAGCAGGAGAAGATGCCGATGAACATGCGCAAGGGCATGGTGGCGGCGGCGGGCGCGAGGGAGGCCAAGCGCCGCCGCGAGGCAAAGGAGAATGGCGTCATTCTGGAGAGGAGCGCGGCTGGCGGCAGTGGTGCCGGCAAGGGGAAGAAGCAGCAGCAGCGGTCGAGGGATAGGGGGGTTGATGGGCCTGGGGTTGGGCGCATGAAGGGTGCGCAGCTGCGGATTAGTGAGAGGGATGTTAGGTCGATTGAAGGCGGACGGGATGCCTTTGGCAGACGGTCGAAGCGCAGATAGACTCGATGACAGTCAAAATATTTTACGGGTAGCAGGCCTTTGGGGCGCTGTTTCATTGTATACATTGCATATTCACCAAGATATAGAAAGAATATAAACTCAAAACTCATCATAAAATCTTTGCATTTCAATTACTTGCCATATGAGGCATACGTAGGCAATCCAACCCAAATGACTTGCCACTGTCCTTTCGACGCTCAACTTCCATACTTGGAAAAAAAAGTCAGTAAAAACAAAAAAACAATTATATGTACAGAATGTGGCCACTGTCGAGTCGATGCCTCTCCGCACAGGGTACTATGTCTATCTTGCCCGCTTGTGCTTTTCCGGCCCCAGCATAATACCACAGCTATAACAACGTAAAACATGATTGGAACATGAAAGAAAAAAGGAAAATGGGAGTAGGTGACTGGGCGCGCGCGATTTTAGCGCTGCGCCAAACATGAAGGAGGAAAATCAAACTTGGAACAAACAAAAACAGGCAGACAATCACATCATGCCGCTGGCATTGATTGCCGTTGGTTGACTAAGTGTCATGGGCATGCTGAGAGTCTGTAGGCTGTTGAAGCTGGTGTTGGGCATGGTGGCGGGAGGAGCCATGTTGTTGTCGACTGCTGCGTTGAGCGAGCCGGTGACATAGCCGCCTTCGGAGGATGGCGATGCCTCTTCCAGAGAACCTAGCTGCTCCTCGCCAGAGTACTCGTCTTCCTCTTCGGCTGACAGGTTGATAGAGCCGTCACCACCATCTTCACGGCCGTGCGTCCGCTTGTGTCTGTGGCATCAAGGTTAGAAGTTGGTTAAAAAGGTAGTGTGATACGTGGATAGACATACTGTGCCAGGTTATCGGACCTTGAGAAAGCCTTACTGCACTGTGGGCAAATGTAGGGCTTTTCTTGGGTGTGTGTTCTGACATGTCTGCAGAAGATACTATTAGTGTTTGCTCTGGTACGTACACGATATGCCATATATCTTACCGCTTGAGGTGCTCTAAACGCTTGAAAATACGACCACAAGTTGGAATCGGGCAAGAGTGAGACTTGTGAGGATAAGGTCCGAGTTCCATGACGGTAGCAGAACGAGCGCGGCGAACCACGCCAGAAGGCCCAGACACGGTGCGGCGGTGTTCGTGGAAGGATCCATTGGCAGACATGTCATCGTCGCCGCCATTGGAGTAGCCTTGCTGAAGAGCCAAAGGGTTGAGGGCAGGGCTGGCCTCGACGTTGGACATGGGAGTTCCGTGCCTTGACAGATCATCAAACTGCTGCTTGTGTCTGTGGCTGGTCACGGACATGCCTGACGTGCTGTAGGAAAGACCAGGAGGAGAGCTCTCGCCAGATTCGTCACCCTCTGCGACGGGGCCGACCGAAGCAGACACCGAGCGGCGGAGATCTGAGGGTCTGTGGGGTGCATTTGGGTTCGAAGAAGGAGGAGCAGCAATGGCCGACATGCCAGGGGGGATCGATGAGCGACGACGTCGCTGCTTGTACGTCGGCGATCCCTCAATGACAGAGTAGACATTGTTGGCGCCGTACGACCGAGAGAACTGATGGCCCGCCATGTTCGAGGGAGGAAGCTGCACCATTCCGTTGAGTCCGTTCATGTTAGACATGTGGTCGGGGATGGCAGAGTACAATCCAGTTTCCTCATTGGCGATGTAAGCAGGCTCATTAGGAACGCCGAGAGCCTGTTGTGGGGGCGTCATGGGCTCGAATGATAGGCCGCGGTTACCGTAGTCGTCGTACTGAGAGGAGACAAAGGACGGGGCGGGCGAGTACTCGAGTCCGTAGGCGGGCATCGATGCGTGGCGCTGGTGGCCGTGGATGGGAATGCCGTTCTGGTTGTACTGGACACGCGTGAAGTCGGGCTCCCTCTTGACCGCCGTGACCTGAGGAGGGGGAACCGGGGCCATCGACATGGCGTCGTAGGCGTTGATGGAGTCCATTCCGTCGCCGAGATGACCCATGGACTGAGGCATCATGTTCGGGGGAGGCATCGAGTCCATGGCCTTCATGATGGGCGAAGTGGATTGGCTCTGTGAAAAGGCAGCCGCCTGCTGGGCGTTGAACGAGGAGGAGTTGACTTGCTGCGTCTTGGTCAACTGCTCGAAGAGAGACTGTGACGAGTCGTACTGGAAGGACAGCGCCGGCTCGCTGACGGCAACAGTGGTCGCTTCCTGGCCCATCTTTTCCCTCTTCAAATCACGTTCGAGGGCATCGAGGAAAAGGCGGTCATGGGGAACGCTGTACCAGTAGAAGACCTTTTGCTTCTTCTGGGTTCTGATGCAGTTGTTCTTGTAGAGGAAGTCGAGGAAAGCGGACTTGGGCTCCTCGAGGGCGGCATCAGTACCTGACTTGAGGTTTCGCAAATCCGAGAAGATGCCCTCTTCAAACTTCTTGGAGTTCTTGACGGGGCGACCAAATGCCTGAAAACGGAAGGAGAGGCATCGGACAATGTCGGTGCCAGAGATGTGAAAGAGGGTATTCCACAGGACGCAAGAGACGTATTCGCCCGTGGGGAGCAGGAATCGGCGAATGTACTGCTCCTGCTGCCAGTCGACGGGAGCCGAAATGAGAAAGTATTTCAGGTTGTCGACCTGCTGGAGGGCGACTTGCGCGTCTTGCGGGAGAGCCTGCTGAGCCTCTGTGCTCAGCATAAAGGTCTCAGGTTTTTGAGGCGCCGCCATGGCGTTGTGCTGGGAATACATTGTGAAGGGCTTGCGGCTGAGGGTCGTTGTGAAGAAGAGCTGGAATTGAGTCGGCGCTTGGGCCGTGGCGCGGTAAGGGAGGACGCAGGAGGCGACAATCTATCGAATAGTCGCAATCGAGCGTACAGCTGCGCCGGTTGCAAGCGGTGGAAAGCAGTTGTTGGTAGAACGGCCGGACACAGTCCAGGTGTTGGTCGCGTCACTCGGTGGGAAAAGCGGTGCGCGTACGCTGAGGGGGTTATCGAGGCGCTGCCTGAGCTTGAAGAGAGCAGAAAACAAACAAAAGATTTCGAAGGGCCAGCCCAGAAATATGGAAAAAATGCACTGCAAGCACAAAAATAACCCGGACGGGAATAGATCCAAGGTCCAGCAGCTGCGTCAAGCGGGCTGCGTGGCTATCCGGTCCGTAAGCGCCCACGTCTCGAGGAAGCGGTACGGCAAACCACAGGAACGCGCGAAGGCGGAAACTGTACGCGGTGAATGCAGAGTAGAAGATGCAAGAATAAAAAAAGAAAAAGTCAGGTCGACCGGCTTAATTCGTCGTTGTCCGTCGTCGTCCTTGTCGTGTATATCCTGGCGCGAGCGCGGTTGTCCTGGCCAGCTCGTCTCGAACGCAACTGGATGCTGGGCGGTTGGCGTAAGGGGTTAGCCGGCGTCGAAGGCAATCGACGAGGACAGGCACAAGAAGAAGAGAGAAGAGGAAGAGGAAGCGAGGATGATGGAAGCGCAAGCGCGAAGAGGGACGACCGGGCCCAGCGACTGAAACAGAAAAGGAAAACGCGAGTGAGCAACAAACGAAGCTCTGGGAGAGAGAAACGAGATGGGGGAGGCCAAAAGGGAGGAGGTGTTTGGTGGGGGGAGGGAAGGGAAATATGTACAGGAACAGCGAGCGCTGGCGCTGGGATCCTAGACACAGACTGAGGCAGAGCGCGCCAGCGAGAGAATGGGCGAGAAGAGGGTGGGAGCGGGCAGAGAGAGAGTCAGTCGGTGCAGTGGCCGGCGGGAGAGCAGAGCACAACGGGGCCGCGCGCCCAGGGACGAGAGGAGAGAGGACCAGGGGAGGCTTGAGCAGGGCGCTGGATTGGGTGGGATTGGAGGGAAACGAAGTACCACAACGCGCAGAAACGGCGGGGGCGGTACAAGCGGGTGGGCGGGCGGCGGCACAGCGGGTTGGGTGTGGATAGCACATATTAGTGGAGGGGACCAGGGTGGTGGGTGTGCCGGGCTGGCGCCATGTACAACAGCAAGTACTCGCACTCCCATGCCTTACTCCCGGGCTCAGTACCTTTTTCCTGCTTGTGCTTGTGCTCCCCCCTTCTCCTGTGGTCTTCCCCTCCGACTGGCCCTCTGAGAAGCCTCTGAGGAGCCGCCTGTTTGGGTGCGTGCGTGCCAGTGTGGTGGACGGTTGGCCTGGCGAGAAATGGGGAGGGGAGGCGCCCGGGTGGTCCCTTGTTTGTGCTTTGTGTCCTGTGTTGCCTGTGCCCGTGCTTGTGCGTTGCGCAGAGCACAGTGGAGAGCCCAAGGTACAGTACGACAGACACAGAGGAGAGGGCATGACTATGAAGAGCATGGGAACGAGGGGACGAGGGGACGAGGACAGATCAGAGGCGGACGGACTTGCTGCAGCCCGCCCACCTCACCTCTGTGCGCTGCATCAATGCATCCCGGTCGGCTTGATGCTGTGGTTGGCCCCGGACCGGTAGTTGGGAAGGGGGTTGGGAGACTGTGCAGGGTCGGGTCGGGCAGAAGCAGGAAAAATAAAATATAAAGAAAATATAAAATGACAAAAAATGACCAAGATGAAGTTGTCGACTTACTTGCGCTTGTAAACTCTGTTCCTGGCCCAACGTAACGGTCGCTAAGAATAAGAACGGGAACAGCCGTTTGCGTGGTGGCCGGTACAATGGAGCACAATGGGGATCGGGCCTCGTAGCACGCGCAGGTAGTATTTGGTGTCTAGGTAGTATGTGAACGGGATTCGTAGGCTGGGCACCCTCCAAATTAAACAATAAAAAATATGTAGAGATTCGTCAAAGCGTGTATTTTCTTTTGGTCACTCCTATCGTCAGATGGGCTGGGCTGGGCTGTTCCAGATCAACATCAACCGGGTCCAACCGACGTTTATATGTGCCTTGTGGATGGGATTGATGGGCACGATGGCCGCACCGACCACCGGCTGCCGCTAGAGGTGTCCTTCATATTATGTAGAATTCCCACATGGTGACTTTGTAGCGTCTTTGCTAGACCTGCATGCTATTCATAACACTAAACTAGTTTGCGGTATCCAGAGGCCGATCCGCGAAAGAAGAAAACGTGACCCGGCCTGCAGAATACTAGTGATGATGGTGTCGGTAAGCATGGCCCGTGACGCCGTCTGCTCCTCGCACTTGGCCCTCTCGCGCGGGCTACTGGTATTCGCCCAGGGTACTATACGCAGGTAGACACAGTACCTGCGCGAGTCGATGCATCTAATGCGCAGTTCTGCAAAACAAAGCCTCTGATTTTCCCCCGATATCAGCCATGTCCGTTGACGACTCGTCAAACAACCATGTCCTTGTCCGTCCTCCCGTTCTCATATTGCAAGGGCCTCGACCGGGTACAAGCACTCTACAACATGATTCACTGAGCACTGGCATTCGGCCCCATCATTCCTCCGCCATCGTCTACAACACAAGGACAGTACGAGTACTCCGTCATACATGGACCCGCGTTTCCCTGGCCAAATACAAGAGACACTACCCATCAAAAAGCGAACACTACCTAAACAGAAGGCCTGTGTGCTACAGCACCAAGCAAAAAACAACGGGGGCCCGCTGGCACCTTGGGCAGGGATGAAGCACCGGCAACCTGATTGGCGGCCGGGTCCAGGAGCGGTGCAGGGCGGGTCGCTCACTGGATGGGGAGGGTGGCCCACGCACCAAAAAAAGAAGCACTGCATCGAACTGGAATGACTGGCGACGCAGATGCCTACGAGCATGGCCACTCGCCGCGCCGACCCGCTTCGACTGGCCATCACTTGCTCTTCTGTATTCGTATGGTGTGTGTTGTTGGGCCTGATAGCGGGTTGGCCTTTTCTTACGAGTAGGGCCCTGATTATAGCAGTTTATCTGTAGGTCCTGGGTTGATCGCCCTCTCTGCGCGCTTCGATGGCAACCCGCATCCAACGCTTCGCTGCCACCAATCCACGGCTGCTCGTTCTAGGCAGGCAAATCCCACTTGCAATATATTCCATCTATGCACGGAGCAGCAGTAAAAGATGCAGATCTTTACTTTGCCTCTACTACTACATAGTAATAGAGGATGCATCTGTCACTCCTCTTCCCCCGGAGTTTGACCAATCGTGGCGCACCGCCTCGTTTGCCCACGCCCGGTGCATGTCAGATAATGACACTTTCGTACTGTGGCCATTGCTCCAATACTACGGCATGTGCCAGTCGAACCTCGTAAATGGCTGACATGTACCTCGTAGCCTCGTTGTGTGTGTCGCTTGCATATGTACCGAACCATGAATCCTAGCTAGTGTCGAAACGGCTGCATCGATGGCCCTCGATGTACGCAAAAGGCTAGTATGGGTGTGGTCAGCCATGCCATGCTGTGCCACTGCTTTGCATTGTGCTGCTACCACTCTCTCTGCCCACCATCCACAGGCGGGGGACCTGCACCTTCGCAGATCAGCCACCACCAAGCAGGTACCGCTCACATGTACCTGCCGCCAACCCCGCCCGTGACGCCAAACGCTTTGCACCACAGTTCAGGGTAGAGCATGGACATGCACGAAGACAATAATTCTTTTACTCGGACAGTGCCCCAAAGGACTTGAATTGGGTAAAACAGTCATTCTACAAATCAGTCTTCCTCTACTGCTCGAATCAACTTTTAATCTAGTAATTCTGCAGCCAAAATGCAACTCCAATTTCCACAACTGCCACACCGTCTCTATTAGCTTCGTCCTAAACCTGCCAACATTCTGCAGCACGTCGGGTTGAATCCCAATCGAGACGACACTTCCCCTTCAGCTTCAACAGACGAACTCATAGCCGACTAGTCGAAAAACGCCCAGTTACGGTCTCAACCTCGTCCGTCCTGCAGGATCGTCTCCGTTGTGGATTCTCTCCGACTGCTCTGCGAACATAGCTCTAATGTGTAGCTGCAAGCCAGCTTGCAACCGGCGAACAGCTAGCGCGTCTGGAGAAAGGTGCTAGTTTAGCTTCGGGCTGCCACGCGACGACAGCCTCCCCAGAGGCGATGGCACGCCACCTTCGTACTCTGCGCAGGGTCTGGGTCAGCACTAGGCTTTGTGGCACCGTACGGAGCAGTGCGGCGGGTTGCCACCGTTCTTTGCAGAATATGTCAATGTGACCTAGAAACACGCCAACTTTTTCTTCATCGTCGCAGCCTGGTCGCCGCTACAGATACCGAGATGCCTGAATAGCCCCGGGCTGTTCGGGGTCGATTTCCGATGTGACGCCTGGCTTAACTGGGACCCAGTCTCACCTTGATATGCTCACCTACATGGCGATTGATGCCTTTGGTGCAATGAGCCATGTACACTACCCTTTGGCTTACAGCTTACGCCATGTAGTGATACTGCACTCGCGGTACAATCAATCAATGCTAGCTGCCCGCTCTGTTGGCACTTGCAGGCGGACACAGCCAACGGCTTGTGCGGACATGGGTACCAAGTGCGTCTCGTTCTCGTGGGGTTCTCGATGACGTTTCGGGCTGTGTCTACTAGCATCAGCCCTGTTCGCCCAGGATGCCACGCATCGCTGGCTGCAAAGCTCGTACTCGCCTATGGGTCCAGGTGCATCGTAGTGACCGACACATCACCGGTGCTTGGACCTCTGCACTAGCCAAGTTGGTATCCGGCGCAATTACTCGAAACAGACATTCGCAACTCTTGCGACTATGGCACAACCTGCGTGCTAGTGTCCGTCCCTGGCTAGCACCGTAAAGCCACTGCAACTCCTTCTGCGCCTCCGCACGTCACTGTCTCTGGAAGAGGATTTGGAGGCAGTAGAAGCCCTGAAGCGTGCTGTGGCGTCGATCATCCGTACAGTCTAGCGACATTCCACTAACCCAATTTTGCCCACCTGCCGTGAGGCTTGCCACGACCGTTTCTTCGCGATACTATGGGAATAAAACATGCACACACAAACATGGCCTTGATGGACCCTAATTTGGCTTGTGCTACCATTACGCCACCGAAGACGAACATGCCGTGGCGGACGGCAAAGGGCAAAGACGTTTGCTGTCGCCATCCGTCCCGCTGCCGGTTGTGCAGCATATCTGTATTACTCGCGCCATGCTCCATGCTGTGGACCAGGAAGAGAGGCTGTAATCTTGCGAGTGGCAGCTGGGCTACCGAGCGCGCATGCAGCGGCCTCGCACGGGCCGGCCACAGTTCACCAATATCGCGAGGAAACTGATGTTTACCACGAAATACAAGCCTCCGGAGCCCGGAGTAACGCCGGGTGTACTCTGTATATTCTGAATGCCCGGTCCCTATCAATCTGCCCGGCAAGCATGGACTACCTCCACGCGGCAGTAGCAACAGCGTATCACTGGTGGATCAACTCGCTTGGCGGGAGAGTCTAGGGCCGCCTTGGGCGCCATTGAATGCACAAAATGTCACACTTTACCATCGGGATCCATGCCAGCCAGCAAAGCAGCAAGAAGGCCCAAAGCGAAATGACAAGCTTTGTTGAAGAGCGGGTGCTGGTCGGATGGGTGGATGGCGTGCCTCGAGGGAAGTGGGCGACAAGCGACGGGACCAGGGCGGTCCAACATGAAACGCTGCTGCCACGCTGCATCAGAGCTGGACCCCCTTGTCCCGGACTCCAGCGCTAAGGCTACGCGCAACCTGACTGGCTGTTTCAGATTCCCGACCCCCACCGGCCGTCCTCCCCCTCCACCCTCTTCGTCTACCTCTCTCCGCTTCGACATGCACGCCATGCATGCAACTCCGAAGACCACCACCCACAATTGGGCGGCGGGGTTGGCTTGGTCCAGAGCGTCGCTGGCCCTGTGCTCGCCAACAAATGTGGCTGGTCCTTGCCCTTTGGCTTTGGACGTTTCTGGCCACTTGTGCCGCGAATGGGCATCTGGCCGGTGCCCAGTCCCGCTACGAGGAGTATTGCTGGTGGACGATATCCATGTCAATACAGTATCTTTGGCTGTACGTCCGTCGGGCTTCATGCATGCAATGCTTTATTCTGCCGGCAAGTGCCGTGTTCAATTGTGCTCCGGCCGGGAAAACTGAATGCCGGACCACCGATGCGCTTTCTATCTACACCGTTTGTTCTGCCTCGCATCGCATTGCTTGCATAAGGTACGATTACCCGTCAATAGCGAACAGTACCAGTATTCGTCCTGTTTGGGAAGCAGTAAGTGCAGAAGCCGAGAGACGGATACTACGAGTACAGCAGCAAAGCTAATAGTGGCTTCGCCTCTCAATACGTGGTCCAAACACGGTTAATGCTTCTAAGGCCATGGCGCTTGGGACATGCCACACAGGCAAAGGCTGAGTGCTGGGCAGTCGCCATCACTATCCAAGCTCTGTTACGCTCGTGCACAGGGCGCAGCACCAATCTCAGCCGAGACAACCCGGCAAAGAACCATGGATCCATGGACCCATGGGCCCAGCAAGCATCGTAAAAGATGGCGCGACATCGTTCTCGCTACCTATCACTTGCATTGTAGATCAACCGAAATTAGTAGGCGGCCGGATCACGTTCGGCTTACATGTTCGTGCACAGGCATAATCCAAGTGCTGGATCAAGGTTGTTGGGCTACACCGCCACGATTCTGCTTCCGCTCAGACATTTGGAGGTTTAATCACCGGCGCAGCTTTTGGTCCGGGGTCATCCTCGTACGTGACGGCTTAGACGGTGACTACTCGCATGCACGGTGTCCTCTATGTGCTGTTTGATCTCTGTGGACTCTGGAATTGGCTCTGAAACGACAAAACAAAACTCTGCTGGGCTCTTGCTTGATCGTCCCGCCCGAACCGGCCAGTATTGATGTGATGCGGGCAATGACACGAAGTGGGCAACCCAGGGCGGGAACTGCAGTTCCGACCGGATGGCCGGACGGGGGAAGTGCAAGAGACTCTTCATAATGCATGCTTTGCAGCGCAGCGAGAAAGAAGACCGGCGATAAAAAAATACGAGTAGAGCGCCATGACCACTGGTGACGTCCAGGGAACAGAGCCTACTACCCGCGATGGCCACCTGCAGGCCCCCTAGTAATTTCAGATGCATATGAGTATTCCCACGCTGGACAGTACATGGCCAATGGCACATGGGCGTATGGCAACGGTTGTCTTTGCTCGGGCCCTCTGTTTGCACCGAACTCGGCTAGGTTGCAGATTTTATTTCCAGAAAAACAGCCGGAAATGACTTTTGTATGTGCATCCGACGGGTTTGTTCCGTGAGTGATTTCGACCTTAATATCAGTGATCAAGGGAATGACAGTGGCTCATTTACTTTCGATTTCGTAGGAACTGGTAGTCAGAAAATGCCTTCCAACCGACGGCATTTACTAGTTGAACAGCGGCTCTGATTTCCAGGAATATCGCATCACTACGAAGGCTCTCTGTGCTGAGTGTCGAGTCTTCCAAGAGAGCAGAAACTCGCCTACGAGCAGCCACCATCTGAGCATTTCTTACGGCCACACTGCGCTGCCCAAATTGGTTCGTTTCAGCGTCTTTGAGGTGGGTTCCAAAATTAGGCTAACGCTTAAGGCTGAAGCAACCAATCACAAGCACACGCACATGCCAGACAAGCGATTCAAAACCGTGGCTTCAGGGGCAGCCGCATGCTGATTGGCTCTGTTCCTGAGCCGCCGAACCTGTTGCATCGAGAGAGAGAGAGGATGGATGGGAGGCCACTATAGCCGACCTAGGACACTCGGAAGCGCCCTCTTCTCTCCCATCGGACTCTCGTAGCCAGCCAGCACCAATCCTGGTGGATTTTGTTTTTAAATTTAGCAGTTCCAAGACACCTCATAACAAAAAAAAAGACAAGCGACAACGTGGCAGCGGCAGCCCTGTAGCGCCATCGAGCAACGTCGGCAGATGAGCCAGGAATAGCAAATGGAATCAAAAACCGGAACCATGCGAAAAGACTGCGAGCAAAAAAGACAAGACTCTGCCCAAAAAGAAAAAAAGTCATAATCCATGCAATACCCGTTAACAGTGGTTCGAGGCCCCACGAAGCGGAGGAAGGGACAGCCACGAGTCAACGGTGAGCCCGCTGTTTTACGCTCGTGGCGCCTTGCCTGTTCTGCCTCTTTTGGCATCCCGTACTGCCAGATGGAGTGACGAAAAGAAGTTTTTGTAGAGGACAACACACAGACGCAAACCCAAAATACAGCAAAAAGGCATCTTGCATGCGAGCAAGGCCGGGTCACTGCCAAAAGGAGAACAATGGGCTTGTTTCACCACTCATGCGCGCCACCCTACCTCACGAGCTCTAGCTCACGCCTGCGCATTCAAACCCCGGTTTCGAGCCGCATGCCCGCCACACCAAGAGGGGAAAGGGGGGGTGGTTCGTTGTAAACTTGTAACTTGACTTGGACCTTTTCTTGTCCATGATGCGCGGGGTGTGTGCTGGCTGTCGCCGCAAAGCCACATCCACGGCCATTAGTACTTGATCGGGGATGGACCGTCCCCCAGACTTTGTTGGCGTGCCCAGCCCTGTCGTTCGGAGCAACGCCACTTATCATGCTGACACTTGGGGCTCTAGATCTCGCATCAAGGAAAGTCAGCCTCCATTATGGATGTGGCAGCTGAGACCCAGCTGTCAACCTGAAACAGGGCCGAGCTCTCTCTCTTCGCTGGGCTATCTAGGCGCTGTGATAAGCGTGTTAGTTGCCGTGTGGATGGGGTAGAGGGCCATAACTGCGTTCTGATATACCCGTGAATTCTGTCTCCATTCGGGATGCAAGCCGCCCTTTCGTCCGTTGTCTGCTTCACACCCTTTGCTGCAAGTGGTGCGCCTACCGAGTGGTTTATTTTTGTCGACGTACCTTGCATTAGTACGCGCTCTGACATTTCGAGCACAGTCATGATGGAACTTGATCTGGCCCTTTCATCTAATGTAGTCTGAATCAGGATGCCATCTTGGTCATTGCGAGAGACACTCTACTTGCGCCTCATAACGCCATTCCATTTTAGCAAAGTTGTTGTTTTACTTCGTAGAGCGTCACATGGCATTTGTTTTCTTGTTTCTCCGGGACGGGTTCAATAAACGTGGTCTAGCCCCGGGCCGCTGTTGCACAAAGCTGGGTGTGTCCTAACCTGCCGGCCGTAGAGGAACTCCCGAAACTACTACCCTCGACAGACGCAGGTACTTGAAACAGACGAGGGGCGCTGCTTCAGCCTCTTCTCGAAGACCGGCCAGAGCGTCAATGTGCCATTTTCTCGTATCCACCAAGTAGCTCCGGCTTCCCCGTTCCTCGCAATGCAGAAGTGGTTGGGGTTTGTGGGTTCCGCTCTAAGTTGGTGTACATATGCCTACTGGAGAGGCCTTTGGTTGGTAGTGTGCTCTATCGGAAACGACAAGTGATATGCCGTAGCTCGTATACCGTCGTCTAGCTGCATCGCCAAATCGGACCAATGCGTGCCTGCTGATCAGGAGTGACAAAGTCGTTGAGTGGCCCTGGAGGTTTCACAAAGAGCGGGCTGGCTGCTGCGTGTCAAGGCCCTTTATCGCTTACACTGTTCTTGGCAGCCTTTCGTTTGTGAGAACAAGTTGAGTGTCCAAGTCGGGGAGCTTCCTTGATACCACATAGTATTGTTCGGTTGCGTGCCTTTGCCTTGACGGGTGTAACTTGGGAAAACAAGAGACAAAAGTGCATAAAACAGCGGGCCAAAATTACGACATTGTTACAAATAGTTTGTTTGCGAAACTAACTCAATATTACAGCAGTATAATTGCCAGTTTACTCATCTACCCGCAAGTATTTGCATCTCAGATCCATACATACAAACCCACCATTACCCGCACGCTTCAGCTTCGCCGTCAATGCCCTCGTTTCAAAGTCTCTCTCGCGTTTCAGCAAAACCTCCTTTCTCTTGAAACCGTATACTTGCGAGTTTCACCCGAACTCGGGCCATCCCTGCTCTGCGCGAAGTTTGACGCCCGGGCTTTCTCGCGGAGCGATTTGGAAAACTAGCGCCGGGAATCCACGGCGGAGACAACACTGCTCGAGCGCGAGGAGCGCATAGTACTTACTTGACAATGCCCTCGTAGATCGTAAAGCGCTGAAACAAAGCGGTCAAAGAGCTGGTGCTGACCTTTGAGCCCTGGTTGGAGGAGCCAAGCGCTGTGTCAAGTTTGAAGGGAATGGGGTAACGAAGGCTTGTTATTGGTTACGGTGGTATTCGTTCCGCTCACAAGTTGATGTGATATTCGATGGGCGAGGGGAATATGTCATCATTTACCCCAAATATCGTAAACATGCGTTTTGGCGGTGCATTGGTAAAGTGACAGTTCCCAAAGTCCTTGTAGTGACATAGTGATGATCTCGTGTAAGTCTGCTGTGAAAATACACAAATCTGTCGGCAAACTTCTTTGCTTACGACACCACCATAGCCCTTGGCGCATGAAAGCGCCCTACTGACAAGAAAAAGTCGCCGGGTGGCGAATCGTACCCTTCTTCTTTGAGAAAATCCTCGAGTTGAATTCATGCACAGGACGGAGATGTACCAATTAGAAGCAGGAGAGCAGCACCGGCAGCCCGGCACAGTGCGGAGGCTGCTCTGGCCCGCGATTTATGCGTGCGGAGCTCGCCCTTTTGCCACCTGAATTATCCATGACTCGATTACTGTGTGTACTCTCTTCGGTAAACAAGTTGAGCATCGGCGGTCCTGAGGGCTGCGTGCTCAGATGCGGCATGGACTCATTGCTTCTTGGCAGTGTCATGCAATGCCACGACTACATGGAGAAACGACTTGCTGCTATCAAATTGGTTTCGGCAAACTACTGTTCGGTAGTTGAGCACGGCTGGTGTAAATTTGCTGGTAACCATTAACGAATCTAGAAGAAGTCAGCATCGCAATGTGACACTGCTGGTGCTCATTGGAATATAGTTTCGGCATCGCACAATAGCTCGTCTCAACACAATTCTCATGCCATTGAAAAGTAGTTTATTTTTAAATAGTAGAATAGATTGTGCTACAGACAATTACAGAGAGCTTCTTGCATAGTATGTACGAGGAAATCGAGTTCGAATTGACGCAGGGTGGTCTCAACCGAACACACCTATACGGTAAAACCTGAAAAAAAAAAAAAAACACTCAACACTGAGCATTTATGCAGCGGTGCTCAGAGTATAGGGCATGTTTGATCGTACAATTCATCAGAAATATGACTGGAAGCAAAGTACAAATGCGAGCAATACAGCAAAGGACCTATGCTTGCTTATCAACCACATATTGGTAGACAAGTAACTTCTGCCTTCTTGACGCAGATACAAACTAACACAGCCATAGTCCACCTTTTTACAGCCACTAATTCGAAAGTATAACTGGCTCGCATTCCATGAGCAGAAATATTACCTCTTTGCAGTAAGCTCTTTCACTAGTTCCAAGGCGCCAGGTGTTTCCTTCCATGCACGGTAGTTGTACTCCAGAGTCAGCTCTGCCTCATGCCGCGATCGACGTACAAAGGGGCCATCGTGTCTGACTCCGCAAGGGTTCTCAATCATACATGACCAGTAGTGCTCATTGCTACTATGGATGGCGTCGTAGATTAGTTTCAACTGCTTTTCGAGTCCGCGCCTACGGACTGCCGTATCCGCAGGGCCTTCGGTCAGGATATCTGGGCGTGATGCGACGATGCCGTCTGACAATCTCTCTCGGGCCAGATCGGCTACTTCGTCAGGCGTCTTGTCGACATTGGACGTCTGAATGGTCTGCAGGGTCTTCAAATCAAGCAGTAGTCTTGACTTGATCAAGAAAGCCATGGTCCCAAGGCTGAGTTCGGTAAACGGGCCAGACCACATATCACCAACAGGCTCAAATGCATCTGCTCCTTTAATGTCCAGGTATGGGAGGCTCATGTCGCCCCAGTCAAAGTCGGGTCCACGAGTTGCCCACCACTTCAAAAAGTCATACGCTTCCTGATCTCGATTCAGGCGCACGTACAGTGCCGGCACGACGTAGCGCACGCCAATGTTGTCGCCGCGGCACAGGCGAAGCATGTCTCGAAAATGGTCCAGTGCAGTAGCGACAACGTCGGGGCGATTGTTGGTCTGGCCTAGGTGAAGTAGCATGCCATGGGCGAGGTCGTTGCGGGCTCGCATGTACGGGCGCGTCTCGATGATTCCCCAGAAGGAGCCGGCGCACGTCTCAAACACCCTTTCGGGCAGGAAGATGTCAGGAGGCGCGTCCCGCAGCTTCTGCTCCTCCACTTCATACTTCTTACGCGCCTTCTTTACTGGGGCGCAATGTACCTTGTGCAATGCCTGGTCCGCGAGGAAATGTTCGCGGCCGCAGTAGTAGATCACTTGGCAGCCGGAGCATCGCACCAGACTGTCTGTCTTGCTGCAGACCTCACAGCCTTGCGGTTTGGGTGTTGAATTGGGCATGACGGTTGGGCTTGAAGGAGATTAAAGGTTTGAGGTCAGGCGTCGAGATCACCGCGTTGCAGCGGGTTTGCGTGCGGGGCCGCGCGGCGGTGAAGCCGATTGGCAGTACGAAGATACCTTAAGAGCGTTCGATTTTGAAGCGATACGATCTCGCGGCGACTTTCCTCAAACCGCGAGCACGCTAGCTTCAAGAGTGATTTTCATATCTTTCTTTGTTTGGGCATGTGAACGTTACAGCATGTCGACTTGTTCAACGCCATTGAAAACCCCGAGAGCATCGATATCCAAAACATGAGAACCGCGGCGTCCATCTTTGCGCGGTCGCTTGGTTAAGTCGACAAAGGAAGAAAACAAGTAAAATTTCTCGTACAGCAAATGCCACTCATTGGGGAGTTGTTTGAATTATAAAAGTAATCAAGAACGCTGTGAATCTGCGGAGGAGGGTCGCGTGTAAGTGTCAGGGGCTTCGCAACTCCAAAGACGTTCTTGTTAGGGCTGAGCTCATACGTCGTATATGGTACAAGAACCGGTTACAGGTTCATCAGCGGCTATCAAAAGTATAATCTGAACCATATTTTGGGCCATCTTATTCCCTAGGCGTAGAGATCTTATCTCCCCAGAACATAATGTTCCGGTGCCGAGTGTGGAGACTGGGAGAGACTAGTAGAGCATTCCTGACATTGTTGCCACATACCATCCCTGAGCAACCGCCGTCGAGACCCAGCAAGCCCAGCTGCTCAACTGGATACTGAATCTGAAGTCAATTCCGACTGCTCTATCTATGAGCAAATTATTCGTTGTCTATGTACCAACTAAAGCTACCTGGAGTTACTCATGTGAAGCGCACTGCTGGCACCGGCCACACGTTTTCATAGCAATGCGGCTTGGCGACAGCTGGATTCGCCCCAGCATGTTGCGCTGCGCACGGTATAACTTCAGAAATATGGTACTCTATAAGCAATCATCATTATAGAGTTTATACTGGCCAAATCTCTTCATCTGAGGTTCATCCTGAAAGCCACGAGCCTCTGGCTCGTGGTCGCCAGCGCAGCCACCATCCCACCAACCGGTCGCAGGAATTCAGCCATCCCCTCACCCAGCATTCCAGAACCACCCAGTCACAGTCCTGAGTTCCAGGCATTGGGGCAGAAGGCGAACCGGAAATGCCTATTCCTGCGCACGAGCTTATATTCCATTAGAAATATTGTGACTATGGCGCTCTCTCCTCCCTCTCTTTAGTTTACTTCTTTCTGTCTTCACAACCCCAGACCTGCCTCTCAAAATATACGCAGCGATGCCAGAAACAACGTCGTACAGAATGCTGGAGCCGGAAAAGCAGGCGCCGCCGAGCCGTCGCTATCTCACGGCGTTTGCGATTCTGGTCGCAGTGACGTTTGGGTTCTGCGGCTTTACCTATGCGGTGTTGAGTCCCCTTGCCCAGTTTTCCGGCAGCCAACACATATCCAAGTCGCTCTCATCGATACTGAGAGAAGTGGAATCGAGTTCACGAACAGCCAACTTCGAGGAACACGCACAGTTCAAGAGCCTGGATCACAAGTTCGATACGCTTTGGGACGACATGCTCCTGCCTGCCAACGGTGGCTATGTCACCTCATCTAAGACAAAGAACAACACCGACAAGCTCGGCATCTCCATGTTCCACCAGCTCCACTGTCTTTCCATGATTCGCGACGAAATGCAACTTCTCAAGGACGAATTTGACGCCATGAAACGAGGAGGGCACGCAAAGGGAGGGCACAAACAAGATGTTCAAGTGCATCGCCGACATGGCCACATGCATGGCGATGATGGCGTTGCGCCAGGAGAGCATGGGCATGCGCTGCATTGCTTTGATTATTTGCGGCAGGTACGTTGTTTCAGCCGATGTTAATGAAAGGAGAACGATTTACGGACATTCGGCTAATTTTCTTACGCATACAGACTTTACTGTGCCATGCGGACGGAACAGTCGAGACGCCAAAAGTCGACGACGAGGGTAAGCCGTATATCAACGGTGGGGGCGAGCGAAAGTGCAAAAATTGGGAGCTGTTATATAATGCAGCCACGGACTCAGATGACACGCCTTTTTTCACGGACGATTTGCGATGAGTAGTGAGATAGTGCTCGACAAGAGACGCAAACATGTGCAGCTGAACACCTTTCAATGATAGCGTTTATTTTGGTGTTTCCGGTCTTGAATCCACAGTGCTTTGAGCTACTCTCACGACTATACATTGATATCCGAACCCCGTCCTACCATGTACAACAGAAGGATTGCTTGATTTGTCAACTTCCCGATCCTACGAGCAGTGGGAGCCGCCATATAGTGCACAGGTCGTTGCCCCGCTACGACGGCAGACTAGTGTTCGCACCATGGCGTGTTGCTTGACACCAATCTTCCCTATGCATCATCCTTTCATCTTATCAAGCCAATTTAAAATCAAATCGCCTGTAAGATGTCAAGTGAAGGCAAAACTGTGGTTTTAATAACCGGCGCCAATACTGGCATTGGGTATGAGGCTGTCAGGGCGCTCGCACTGTCTGCTCGCTCGTATCATGTGTTTTTGGGCAGTCGCTCCGTTGAAAATGGCAAAGAAGCAGCGGATGCTATTAAGAAGGAGTATCCTCAGACTTCCATTGTAATGGAAGTGGCGCAAATTGATGTGTCAAGTGACGATTCCATCAATTCCGCTTTTCAAAAGGTGGAACAAAGCACTGGATATATCGATGTGCTCATAAACAATGCAGGTAGGTTTATCGCGTACGGATAGCATCAAAACATGACTAACATGACAAACAGGCCACTCGCTCGACAACCGCGCCACGAAAGGCGAACTTACAATGAGAGAAGCCTGGAACCAAATGTTTGATGTCAATGTCTCTGGCGCTCAGGTGCTGACGCACAAATTTGTCCCGCTTCTCCTCAAATCCAGCGACCCGAGGCTTGTTTTTCTCACCAGTGGCCTCGCGCAGCTCGAGACAATGAGCAAGGGCTTTTACCCCGGCCAGCACCCTAAGGCAGGGTGGCCAAAGACGGGTTACTTGAATGCTGATGGGTATCGTACAACCAAGACGGGCTTGAATATGATGATGCTTAACTGGCATTGGGTGCTGAAGGAAGACGGCGTCAAGGTTTGGAGTCTTTCGCCTGGCATGCTCGCTACCAACTTGGGAGGTATGAAGGAGAAACTCAAAGCCATGGGTGCCGGTGATCCTTCGATTGGTGGGAACCTGCTCACGGAAATTGTCGAGGGGAAGCGGGATGCCGATGTCGGCAAAGTTGTCAACCTGCAAGGCGTCCAGCCTTTTTGAAAGTATTACTCATAGACGCGCAGGGATGGAAGGATATATAAACGGAGCTGTCGGGTTATCGGGTCGGTCATTGAGAAGGCATTCTGGCTTACAACTGCCACAGGCTACAGCAGTTTCCACCCTTTGAGGAGTGCCTGGTCGCAAATGCACAGCTTTTCTAGGGGGCTCAGTGATGAAAACATTGACCGTTGATGGTAAGGCTGTCGTCCTTTGCTCTTGCATCATGCCTGGCAGTACTGGGGCGCCTCCACTGTAGCCGGGTTAAGGCACACCTGGACCCTACTATGGACTGGCCCTGAGCCCGCTCCAGGCTACTCGGTTAGCAGTTCCAAAGCCTCCACAATGCGCTAGGAGCACTGAATGCCCCGCCGGCGTACTCCGCCATTGTTGCAGAAGATATGGGGTTGGCCTGCTCCTTTATAGACTTGACCAGCATTATATTCCGGTAACCCTGAAAATAAGGTTATAATGAGCTGAACCAAGCGCTCGCTGCTGTTGCTACCTTAACTCATATCGACCCGGCCAGCCGCACTCGTGGGATTTGGCAGAGCCCAACCAACGCCGAACCACCAGGGTGGCGGCATTCTGAAAGCGTGATTGGCAGGATGCGAAGGCGTGTGACCACCATACCGCCAACCCATCAACCTCCTACACAACCAACATCACGACCTTCAATCGATTCACACTAGCGCCTGTTCAGCTTACGCCGGATTTACTCCTTCTGCAGCAACATCCATCGCGATAAAAAGAGCAAAGGGAATGGACTTGGCAATACCGGAGATCTTACCTACACCTCCTAATCACACGCCTGGCCCCCAGCGACAGCAGCGACGGCAACGCCAGCGCCGGCAGCGAAAATGGCACCCACGCGTCTTCACGGGGTGCCTCAATTGTCGCAAGAGGCACGTCAAGTGTGATGAGCAGACGCCGTCGTGCGCCAACTGCATGCGCTTAGACAAAGTCTGCACCTTCACCCTTACATTTGTTTCGTCGTCTGCCGACCGCGGCTCTCCCTCCAAGGCCAAATCCCCCTTGGCACTGACCACGAGAGACGACTTAAACGTAGCTGACGATCCTTTTTATAATGTGGACGAGTGGAGAGAAAGCGACGAGATATTGTCTAACCAGCTGACATCAACCCAACTGGTATCGGATGCGAATGACGCAGGCGATCTTTGTGATGACGGAGACGAATGGATGGAAAGAGGCCAGCTATTGTCGAGTCAACTAACATCAACCCAACTGGTTTCGGATACCAGTGTCGCTGGCGGTCTTTTTGATGATGTTGACGAATGGGTTGAAAGAGACCAGTCATTGTCTAACCAGCGTACTTCGACCCAACTAATATCTGATGCAAACGCCACAGGAACTCGACAACTTTTCGAGTCTCTATTACCGGCACCTGTTGGCCCAAGTCAAGATACGCTCTATTACCAACACTTTCTTCGGGACGTATCTACGCTTCTCATCATCTTCGACACGCCTTCCAACTCCAACGCCTATCGCATGCTGCCTAGTGTGATGGGAAATGGGGACTCGAGGCTACTCCGAAAAACAATGGAAGCCCTCGGGGCAATGCACTTATCTCGTCTTCCAGATACGCCGAATCGCATTTTGCACCGCCGCGCCGCCATGGACCTATACGCTAGCATCGTGTCAAGTCTTCGTTCCATGAATTCAGAAAGCACAGATGCTGCCAGCCTTGAGATGTTGGCTATTAGCCTGTTGCTTTGTATGTTCGAAAAGATGTCCTCGACCGACTCGTCTTGGAAGGTTCATCTCCTAGGTGCTGGTCAGGCGCTTCAATCCATCTTCACACCCTCGCCAAGCCCATCTGCCGTTCATCGTCACAGCTCCACTTCATCTATCAAAGATGTCGTTCCAATCCGTCGGTTTTTGGTTTCCCTGATGTCGTACCTCGATATCGCTGCCTCTTGCGCCACTGGCGAGGGGCCTATTATACCTGGCGACTACTGGGAAACGCTTGGCGGTGGGTGGCAGTACAACTTGGGCGTGACCTGTTTTGCTGCAGCTCGCGGCGCATCATATCGTGCATTAGCACAGTTGCGCAGCACATGGTCCAAGCTCATGTCCATCCAGCGGGACATTAGCAGGTTGGCCAAGCTGCAACGTTCGGGACTAGACCAATACCAAAGAGCTCTGATCCACGACGACCTTGCGTGCAGACTCAGAAGTTGGCACGACAGTACGCCTGACGTATTTCTACAGCTAGAAAATATAGATGGCATACCTTCTGATGCATCAGAAGAGCAGGCTGAGATTCTGACCGCCACCGCCTGTGTGCAAAGTTACGCGCTGGCTTGCACTGTTTTCCTGGACAGAGTCGTGACGAGGAGGGTTGGGCGCGCGGCATTTGATGCAGACATCAAAACTGTCGTAGACAGAATATTGACGCTAAACCTGAACTTTTCAAGTGGAGTTGGTCAGCTGGCAGTGCTTTGGCCCCTTCTCACAGCTGGCATTGCGACAGTTGATGTCGGCCAGCAGGATCTGTGTCGTCAAAAGCTTACCAGCATGAAGATCTTTGGTTTCGAGGTATGATTAAAGATGAATTCATTAAATACATTACTAACTACTTTGCTCAGCATGTTTCTCGGGCATTGGAAACTCTGGAGTACTCGTGGCGCCATGTGCGACTTTACGGGGGTGTCGAGTACGAAACGTTTGAGGCGATGCTTTCGTCCAACTTGGTTCCCTGAGTGGACAATGTAAAGTCCACGAATATAAATATTAAAATATGGAGCGAAACTTGGTTTTAACTTCTCAATTCCCGTTAGGAACTTGTCGTGATAAAACGAGCATTGTGTCACCAGGCTTCACAATGTCCCCGGGGGCAACAAGGATGCTTTGCACCACCAGCCCTGCCTGGGACGCCGATACCCCAACACTAATCTCCATCTTCATGGCCTCCAAAATGATAGTCACGTCGCCTTCTCGAAGCACATCTCCTTTGCCTACTTTCATCTTATATATGCTGGCATGCACTTCAGCTTGGATTCTCAACGTATCGTCTTCGCAGAGTTAGCGCAATGGTCAAGAAAAGTTGTGTGTGAGGCGTACCAATTTCGTCAAGAGCTGGTAATATATCTCGCTCTACCTTCTGTTCTTCTTGCCACTCCATAAAAATGCGCCTCTCCCTGTATGTAATGGTTAATAAAGACTCTCGGCGACGACGTTTTCGCTGCGGTTGACAAACCTTTCCGTTTCGATGGCAGTCGCTACCTCTTGTCGTGCTTGGAACAGTTTTGTTTCCTCCTCTACGCTTTCGCAAAATTTTGTGTATTTATCGACGTCGAACTCGGTTTCGGTAATGTCAAACTGATACTTGCCGGCCTGAAAGCGGCTGTAGATGCGTTCAAATTCCTCCTCATCTACAACATAGAAGCTCAGCTGGTCAAAGTTCTTAAAGAGCCAAGGAGTGCCGCCGAAGCTCTTATTAATGCAAAACTTGTCCCAACCTGGAAGTGTGCGGCCAAAATTAACATAACCACCTGGTGCATCCTTTGCGAGTAAAAGTTAGCTGCGACCATTTTGATACCAAAAGGCACGAAGAGTACCAACATAACTTACAATGGGGTCGCAAGAAAAGAAGCAGCCACCAATTCCGAGGCCACCTGCGGGTGAAAAGGTCCTCGAAGGGTTGAACTTGGGTACCATCAGTCGACAACGCGGATCTACTGGAAAGCCAATCGGTGTGCCACTCCAGAAGCCGACGCCGACGACCAAAATGCGCGTACTGAGCACTTTTTCCAGTACTTCTTGCTTGGAGCTGAGGCCGTTGGATCGGGCGATGAACTCGACAGGATCTGGAAGATATGATGCGGTAGGGCGCTGTGTTGCAATGTATCGCTCAATGGCAGCTTTGTTAACGGCATCATCAAAAACCATTGGCAGTTGAATGTGACGGCTAGACAGCTTATTTGACTGCATGGGCGATGCCGCTTGTACCTGTAGTATGCCTTTTACCAGAGCAACTAAGCCAGCTTGAGGGAGTTTTAGTCCGTCGTATTGGATAAGGAGACCTGCCAGGAGTATGAGCGCTGAATACCTCAGTTTCTCTGTTAGCACTAAGACTCACTGCAACCAATGGGTGTAACAAGGTATACACCCTTAATCATGGCCTTGTTAATTGCCTCTGTTACTGCCTGGACTCGGCAACGAACCTCCAGCTGTAGCGACTGCAGGAATTCCACCAAGACGTATGAGTCTCCAGCTTGCCGGATATTAACCTCGCCTTGTGTTCCAATTATGGCTGTCGAAGTGCGGCTCGGTGCCAACATGTGCGGCTGCAGCTTAAGATGCAATGGTGCCACTGGGGTAGAACTTCTCCCTGATGCAAGTTGTGACAGAGAATCGATGTAGTCGATCTGCCTTTTGGCCAGTTCAATAGCCGATTGAGTCGTGATAGGTGCGAATCGAAACTTATCGCCTGGTTTGAGCTGACCAACTTTGAAAAGCTCTGCGCGTGGAATGACGTGAGATGTAATGAACCCACCCAGTGACGGGGCGTCGGCAGGAAAGACAACGGACGAGTCGCCTGTCCAGTTCAGCGCACCCATCGAGTATGGATAATCCAGATAGTTGCTAGGATGTGAGCCACCTTGGCCGCCGGTTTTTCTAGCCCATTGCGGCTGCGGCCCATCGAGGCGCACGCCGGTGCGTGACACTTGATGCGACACTGTCCACTCGCTTGAGTAAATTCTGTCGACTCCAGCAGCAGTCATTATATCTGGCGAGTCGTGTGGCCCGGATAGACAATAGACGGTTTCGAGGTCCCACTCTGGGATAAGTGACTCTGATAGATGGAATGGCTCGAAGCTGGGTGCGGCAGCGATCTCCAGCATGTCCCCTGCCACCAATGGACGACCTTGTAGCCCTCCAATTTCAGCAACGGGGCTGGTTGATTTGGAGCCGAGATAGACCGGAACACTAGGAAAGCCACCCCGAATGGCAAGGTAGGCCCGGCTCCCATGGGAGAGGCGACCAATAGTCAAAATGGCGCCTGATGGGACCTCGAGACGTGAGTGCATTGGTACGGGAGATCCGTCAAGCTGAACATCGACACTTCCACCGGCCAGTGCAATGATGGCTCTCTGGTGAAAGACGATTGTTGGCCCCGTGAGGGTGATCTCAAGAAGCTCGCACCCTGGTTCATTGCCTGCCACGCAATTTGCTAGTTGAGCACTCAAAGAATCCATCGGGCCTCCTTCCGGGATACCGAACCCAATGCCCACTCTCGAAGGGAAATCTTGAACTGTGGTGGAAGCACCGGGCGAGACAACCTCAAGCGCGCGTGGCGTGTAATCAAAGCTGTCGAGCGCATTGGTAGTCGTTTTACCCTTGTTGAACCATTCTGACTCTAGGATGCATCGGAGGTAATCCGTGTTTGTTATGATGCCTTGAAGCTTAGTCTTGCGCAACGTGCCCGCTAGCTTTTCCACAGCAGCACTCCTGTCACTATCGTGAACCATGACTTTAGCCAGCAACGGATCATATGCGAGGGATACAGTGGTTCCCGTCTGCACCCACGTATCGACTCGAATACCAGAATCATTTCCGAACTCAACGAGTTGCAGCTGACCAGGGTGGGGCATGTGATTCTTATGCGGATTCTCGGCATAGATGCGAGCTTCAATCGAAGCGCCAGACGGCTCCAATGACTTGAATCGGCTCAGGTCCAGCGGCTGTACAGCCTGCTTGAGCATCAGCTCTACCAAATCAACCCCAAAACGTAACTCTGTTATGCCATGCTCCACTTGTAGACGCGTATTCATCTCAAGAAAGAAGAATTCGCCGGTACTGTCGTCTACGAGGTATTCAATGGTTCCAGCCGACCTGTACTCGATACTGGTCGTAAGTAGCTCGGAAACTTGGAAAAGTCGCTCTCTCAATGCCGGTCGCAGTTCGACAAATGGACTGGGCGATTCTTCAATCACTTTTTGGTGTCTCCTCTGAATAGAACACTCACGCTCTCCAAAAATAACGCAGTCTCCCTGACCATCTCCAAAGACTTGCACCTCAACGTGGCGTGATACTGGATAGTACCTCTCCAAGAAGACGCCTGGGTTTGAGAAGAGGCTTTTGCCACGACTGACGACGCTTGCAAATGAGGAGCGTACTTGACTTTCGTTGTCACATATTTTCAAGCCCTGTAATAAATTGACGTATGATCAGTATGCTGGGTTTTGAGATGGAGCGAATTGGAACTTTTACACACCATGCCGCCGCCGCCGGCAGTAGCCTTTAGCATAACCTACGCTAACATGTTAGGAAGTTAAAGCCAGAGCACCCGTTTATCCGACACATGGAGAACCTCACAGGATAGCCAATTTTCTGAGCAGCAACAGCAGCGTCATCTTCAGACTGAACGATGCCAGAGCCTGGGCAAATAGGAACGCCTGTGGCTGCAGCCAGTTCTCTTGCCCTGTCCTTGATGCCAAACGTGACGATATGTTCAGGCCTAGGGCCAACAAATATAGCTCCGGCATTCTCAACTGCCGCCGCAAACTTGTCATTTTCGGACAAGAACCCGTAGCCTGGAATGACGAGCTGGACACTCTGTTGGTCAATGATGCTCACAATCTCGCTAATGTCTGTGTATGAGGAGACTGGGACTGCAATGTCAGCATCAGTAACGTGCGGGCTCGAGGCATCGCTCGGCTCGTATATCGAAATGACACAGTAGCCTAGACGCCGCGCAGTTTTAAGTATGCGATTGGCAATCTCGCCTCGGTTGGCAATGAGTAGCCGCTGGGGACGTGTGTTGGCCATGGCTGACGTTGACTGGGCAAAGCAAATTCAGGCTTTCACTGTGTATTTCCTATGATGGGTTCCTGTACGTTTCCATAAGATGCTTGCGGTTTTATACTACGCAGGGCGCCAGCATTGCAGTATCTCTCCCTGTCGGTAGTGGTGCTACAGGTATACGCAGTACCTGGCCAGGCGCCTGCTACAGTGGCATAGCTTGAAACAGACTCCGCTGTCCGCTGTACCAATCAACGGGGCAAGGGAGATGGCCTGGCCCGGTAAGAAATCACCATACTCGGTGCTCGGCACTTTTCCCCTGCATGTACATCAAAAGTATGTAGTACTCTGAGATAGCTCAGGTGGATAAAGCTATTGCGTCAGTACAAGGATTGCCATTTACAGAGTTGTTCCACGAGCTTCCCCACAGCTTCAACGCCCGTTACAGAGCGCTTCCACGAGCTGGGGTACCCCACAGGTCACAGACACACCTCTGTCCCGATTCGTCCAAACGCGGGGGAGGCTATGCAAGCTGCGCAGCAATCTATCGCCTCATCGCTGGTGCTGGAACAAGGGTTGCTGGAACAAGGGATTCTGCACGAGGTGGCTGCTTCCACGATGCATTCCGCGCTGGCCGATTACTGCACCTGCCTGTCCTGTCGAACACGCTCGCAGGCAAATACTGGGCTCGTGTAAAGTCGCCTATCATGTTCTCACCTGCGAGTTAGTAGGCACAGTGACTCGTCAATGAGGAAAGGCTGTTGTGTCGGGCGGTATTGGCCCCGCGTCCAGTAAGGCGCAATGCTGTGGTGGCGTCAGCCCGCCTGACTTCGCCCGTCTTCGAGGTGACCGAGCTCGGCAACAGGGGGTGTTAGCATTGAAGTAAATTACTATTTCAACAAGAGCCAAAAACATCCGATACAAATCCACTGGCAGTCAATCCGCCGTTGGTTACTCGTTGCCAACCAGTCTCTTTCTCAACTATCCAATAATTCTCCTAGCACCGCATCTGGTGGGACGTTTATGTACCTCAATGGGTACCCTTCCGTGGCAGGTTGTTGCTGAGGTTCGCTGTCACCTATCTCTTGATTGGCTCTTCATCCCACATATCACTAATAAGCTGGTAATAGCGGCACCAGAGGAGACGGGCGTTAGCTATACCGGCAGATTGGATTATTCCTCCGACAAGGCTGAAGGAGATACAAACTTCAACGACCAATGTTGTAGAGGGGTTGCCAGAAGAACTGCTGCCCAGGAATGTACTACAGATTACAGCTCTGGATGCATCGCAGTTGGCAGCCAAGATCCGTGCCAGAGAATTCTCTGCCTTGCAAGTTGCCGAGGCCTTTTGCCATCGGGCCGCCATTGCGCAGCAGCTGACAAACTGCCTCACTGAAATCTTTTTCGATGAGGCTTTAGACCATGCCCGACATCTCGATTCCATTCTCCAAAGTACTGGCAAGGTTATCGGTCCGCTGCATGGAGTACCAGTATCTGTCAAAGATCACTACAATGTCAAAGGATACCCTACCACAGCGGGATATGTGTCTTATGCGGACAACGACGTAAAGTCCGCAGACGCTCACATTGTTGAGATTATGCGAAACGCCGGTGCTGTCCTGTACGCCAAGACTAACAATCCTCAGTGCATGATGGTACTAGAGACAGTCAGCAATATTTATGGACGTACTCTCAACCCTTGGAACACAAATCTCGGAGCCGGTGGCTCCAGCGGTGGCGAAGGCGCGCTCCTTGCCCAACATGGCTCGCCTTTGGGTATCGGGTCAGATGTCGGCGGTTCCATCAGAGTTCCGGCAGCTTTCAATGGCTTATATGGCTTCAAGCCCTCAGGCAAACGGGTTCCCACCTCTGGATGGGAGTGTACAATGTCGGGTGCAGAGTCCATTACTGCTGTCGCAGGTCCAATGGGTCATAGCGTCCAAGACCTCGAGCTCTTCTTCCAGATTGTTTCTGATGCGGAACCGTGGCTCAAGGAACCGCTTCTGGCAATGAAATGGCAGTCGCAGATTCAAGTTATGGACAAGGCAAAGCTAACTGTTGGCGTGATGCTTTCAGACAAAGTCGTCACACCACATCCCTATATCACAAGGGTTCTGGCAGAGGTTGCGCAGAAGCTGATACAAGCAGGGCACGACGGTAATGGCCAAACTAAAATGTGCAGAAACGAATATAAGCTAATGTTCCATCGTCTATCAGTTTTGGATTTTGAACCCTACGATCACAAGAGGGCATGGGACGAAATACTCCTACCGCTGTATTTCACCGATGGAGGATTAGATATTAAACAGACACTTGCAGCAGGGAACGAACCCATGCTACCTTGTGCAGAACGCCTCATCTCTGATCCGATCGTCAAAGAACGGTCTATTCACGACGTGTGGAAGGTAGGATGCCTTTTGGAGATTGACAACAAACGAGAAACCTCATCTAAACTGTGACTCTACCAGCTCAACATAGCGCGTGATGCATATCGAACCGAGTACTTGCAAAAGTGGGCGCAGACGGCCTCTGCGTCTACATCTGGCAGACCGATGGATGTACTCATATGCCCTGCTGCGCCGCTCCAAGGCACTCCTCACAACGTCAAACCATGGTGGGGTTACTGCTCGCAGTGGAATCTCCTAGACTACCCAAGCGGCGTGCTACCTGCCGGAAGGGTTATGTCGACGGATAAATATCCTAAGGATTATAACCCCATCAGCGAACTGGATCAGGAACATTTTGAACTGTGTAAGCTTGGACATCTGTTACGTGATGGCGAGGCGTGATCTCAGTGCTGACATTTACCAATCAGACAATAGCAGCACGTATCAGGGAATGCCCGTGTGTATTCAAGTGGTGGGACTGACCCATCAGGATGAAAAAGTCATGGGTGCGATGAATATCATAGACAAAGTGGTAAATTTCTGATCACTGATAGGACATAACACTCACATCTGGTGGAAAAACGAAGCTCTTTTAACACATCAGATAGTTTAGTAATTAAGTTTCTGTCCTAAGCTTGCGTGTTGGCCGTGACTTTGACTGAATTCGTTATTAAACTCGTCAACAACCTCGCGCACTACAGCAGCCACCTCAGTCGCCCCTGGCGTATCACTATGAATGCAGAGGCTGAGCGCCGCATCGCTAAGCTTGAGATCAACTAGCTGACCTCCTTTGCCTTTACACGCAATTTTGCCACTCCGCAGGGCATCACCCAGACGTTGACGGAGGGCAGACAAATTGGCAGCCTCGTGGGTGCGAGAGATGATGCAATCACCATCCTCGTTATACTCAAGATCGGCAATGATCTCCTGTACAAATGGAATTCCCATGGAAGCGCATGTACTTTCCATCAGAGTATTGGCAGCGCCAATCATGGGCACAGGGGTGCCATCTGGAGAGGTAAAGGCTTTAGCTGCACGGCAGACAGCTTCGCATATTACCTTGTCTTTGCACATCACGCCGTAAAGTGCACCATGCGGCTGCATACAAAACGTCAGCTAATCGAGTCTAGGTGCCGCACAATGGCTCACCTGTCGCTATACAAGTGACCGTTGATCGGTGTTGCAGACTTACACTGACGTGGGACAGAGGGATGCCCTCAATGTCCAGAAATGCCTTGAGCGCACCAATCTGATACACGACCATCTTCTCACATTCGACATGGTCCATCTGCATCTCACGTCGACCAAATCCCTGTATGTCAAGGTATGAGGGATGCGCGCCAATGCGTATGCCGTGATGCTGGGCTGCCTTGATCGTCTTGTACATGACCATAGGGTCTCCAGCATGAAAGCCGCAAGCAATCGAACAAGAATTAATGTGTGGCATGATAGCTTCATCGTCGCCCTGAAATATGCTGGTCAGCTATTTCACGCCACATTACACAATATGTGGCAGTCATACCATTGTCCAGTTGCCGAAAGCTTCTCCCATGTCACAGTGAATCTCGATGGCCTTGGAGGCCCACGGCTTATTGGTATTCGCCATGGCTGCAGATTGGAAGGGCTTCTAGGTTGGGGACGTTCAGGTTTGGTGTTACTCCTAAACTCGCGGCTTTATGATAGAAAGACACCTTTGGCGCACTGCATTTACAAGAGAATGAGGCCCGAGAGCCAGGTTCTTTGGACAACAGCGGCGGATATATACGATGTTGTGGCGCCTACGTTTGGCCAATGACAGTCGTCCTGCTCACAGCCGCAACTAAGTATCCGGTACATGCACTGTCTCGCGGTTATGTACTTTGCTCGTGGAAACAACTTTGTCGCGCATGTATTGAACATTTCCAACATTGTCGGTGGCGCATGGCCCAAAGCCCATTAACGGGACTTTGTGCGATGCCGGCGCATTGCGGTGGCGTCCTCGTGGAGCCCTTGGTGGCGTGGGGTGCTCGTGGAGATGACCTCTTCCAGCAGGGCGCCCGCAAGAGCCGATCCGGGGAAACAGCCCACTGTCGAATGCAGCTGACATCCATGATGCTTGGCCGTGTAAAATATTTGACGTGCTACTGGGTAGTTGGCTGCGTTTAGTTGGCTGCGTTACCGGTCCTGACAGTTTGGGCACCCTACTTCTACATAGAACCCTTTTTTTCTCGGCTCTCGGTAATGTCTAAGTGACCGGCGGCACTTGGCAGTTGGCTTTGACAAGGATTAGACGAAGGCCTCTCAGCAACCTCATGTCCCAAACTGATACAAAACCAGGCGTCGAGCACTGCCAGCAGTAAAGCTAAAAGGGAGACGCGCAGCCTTATTGTGTGTACTCTGACAAAGTATGCGACTCTCAGACCTTCTGCTTAAACAACCAATATTATCAGCTTGTCTTTAAGCCTTTACCTTATTGCTCATATCTGCCCACCATGGCGCTCAATATTCCCTCACGCTTCTCCCGACACCTCACCTTCAACCAAAACCTTATCAGTGGAGGTGTTCTATTCTTCACGGTTGGTGTTTATCTTGCAGTACTCGGTCTTGGAGCTGGTGGTGGCAAGCCCACATCCCAGCGTGTCAGCGACATCTCCAACAGTTCTCTCTATGGAATATACGCAATTTTTGGATTTTTTACCGGTGCGATCATGAACAAGCTTGGTCCACGGATCACCATGACTATTGGAGTGGCAGGATACCCGATGTACGTCGCCGGGCTATTCTACTATGACCGCACCGGCAAAGAGTGGTTTCCCATTCTCGGCGGCATCCTCCTCGGCCTCTCCGCTCCTATGCTGTGGTCAACTTCGGGGTTTATCCAGTGGGCATACGCTACGGAGTTGGAAAAAGGCAAATACATTGCAATTCAATACTTCATCAACCAAGTTGGAAGTGTGGTTGGCTCACTGGTCGCCTTCGGCATCATCTACAATGGTGCCTCGACCAGCGACGGCAGCCCAACCAGTGTCTACATTACTATGCTGGTTCTCATTTGTCTAGCTTTCCCTTTGACCATCTTTGGCCTGGTCAGCCCCAAGAAAGTCCGCCGAGCCGACGGAACGCCTATTGCCGTCTTCCACAACCTATCCATCGCCGAAGAGCTTTGGGGCGTGACTCGAGTGCTGCAAGACTACCGGGTTCTCGCTATCCTCCCCGTCATTTTCAGCTGCGAGTTGGCTCTGGGAATCCTCCCTTCCGTCAGTGGTCACTACTTTAACCTGAGAACCAGGGCCATGAATAATGTGATTTTCTACCTCGTGCAGCTTCCGGCCTCTGTGGCTTGTGCGTATCTGACGGATAAGTTGCCGCTCGCTCGACGCGCTCGAGGGTACGTGACAATCATTATTCTCGGAGTCTTCGTCTTTGCTGGATGGATCACTCTCTTGGTCTGGGTGTCGGTATCGTCTACGTGGGCATCGCCTCCAAAGGGCGGCGTCGACTGGACAGACGCGGCCTTTCGCGGACCTTTTGCCCTCTATCTTTTCTTTGGCATTATTTATGGCTCTCACCAGCAGGTGGGTATGTGGGTGATGGGTACTTTTACCAATGAGCCTACTGTGCTGGCTATTTATGGTGGGCTGTGGAAGGGAGTTGCCGCAGGCGGCGTGGCTGTCCAATTCGGTATGGCAGCGGCCGAGGTTTCCTACCAGTAAGTCACGACGACTGGCCGCATTCATATATACCAAAGGCCCTACTTACTGACATATACTCGTAGGGCGCAAATTGCATTTGCCCTTGCACTACAGGTAACGTCAATCCCTATTATGCTGGTGCTTGTAGCACAAGCACGCGAGACAAACTATAATGTTGAGAGTAAGTACACGCTCTACTTGCACAAATACGCCATGAGAAGGGTTCTCTAGTACTGTACTGATACCGATTAGGGGATGTAATTACTCCTTATTACGCTGTAACTGCCAGTGACAGTACGAAACATGAAGAGAGTGTAGGAGGAGCTTAAGTACTAGTTATGGTAGATAATTATTAGCGGAAGAAGAATAGTACGCCAAGGATTGCCCTGCGTCCCTTGATTTCTATAATTCGGGCTATTCTTCGTTTCCTGTAGGTATAGCAGAGCTGAATCGTTTCGCTACGCCATCGCCTGAGGCCTGAGGTCCCTTTAGTGGCCGCTATCGGCTACGTCTACTGTGGGGTGGTTTGGTCCATACTGCTACACTTAGTCTTGGAGTCACAACCGTCACTGTCGCTGTTGTCCAGGAGGTAGCGCACCTCGGGCGCCATAGGAATAGCCGTAGGCTGAAGGAATTGTGCAATAGTTGCTAGAAAAGGGGAGTAGAATCATGAGTGTATATAAGCTACATGGCGTTAGCCTTTTTGCTTATAACGGCTTCAACTATCTGAAGTTTAAAGATGCCTAGCTCAACTAGGAAGTTAAGCTGCACGACGCACGCCAGCGGGGCTCCCCTCACTCACCCCCCATCGCGCGATTGGCCCAGTGCTGGAGAAATATCCGCAAAGTCAACTGGAACTCCACCAGACCTTTCTTTGCATTTTATATGTAGCGTCCACTGTATGGCCCGCACACCGCAACCATTGCTTAACGAAGCAAAATTTGGCTCTATGGTATAGTTCTTGATCTATACACGCAACAATGACTATGGAATCTACTCAATTCGGCCATGAGAGGGCGTTGGCCGAACTCGCTGTTCAGCGTGCAGCGATTCTCACCAAACGGGTAATGAAGTCCGTAACGGGAGTGTCCAAGGCAGATGCGAGCCCCGTCACCGCAGCGGACTTTGCAGCCCAGGCATTGCTGATAAGCGCTCTGCATAAAGCTCTCCCAAATGACCGGTTCCTCGGCGAAGAGAGTGCTGATGTGCTACGGAACGATGACGCCCTGAGGAAGCAGGTTTGGGAGCTCGTCTCAGCCACATACCTCGACGATGCGGAGAGTGCAGCTTTGCTCGCAACACCAGAGTCGGAAGAAGACATGCTCAAGTGCATTGACTTGGGTGGAAAGGAAACCGGTGGGCCGTCTGGTCGTATTTGGGTGATGGACCCAATTGACGGAACGGCAACCTTCCTCCAGGGCAAGCAGTATGCAGTGGCATTGGCACTGGTTGTGGATGGAAAGGAGGCAGTCGGAGTTATGGGATGTCCAAACTTGAACCCAACAGCTTCTAGAGTTGAGGAGACGCTCGTTGACAACGACGGCTACGGAATCATGCTTTCTGCTGTCCGAGGACAAGGCGCAGTTATTCGGCCGATAGGCACCGGCGCTCTACTTCCGTCTCGCCCAATTGCAAAGCTTGCAGAATTTTCAGGAGACATGAAAGATGTCAACTTTGTGGACTCCTCTCTGAGCGAGGACTATCACTTGGCTTTGGCGCGAAAAGTGAGCAGCAAGATTGGGGTGGAGCTTCCCGGCACGGAAGCGTGGTCGACGCACATGAGATATGCGGCACAGGTCCTGGGGAAGACGGGTAACTACGTGCAGATAAGAATGCCAGAAGAGAACAATGACCGGGATGACTGCATCTGGGATTACGCCGGAGCGCAGCTGCTATTCAAGGAGGTTGGCGGGACGGTGACGGACTTGCGAGGAAAGGAGATTGACTTTGGGGCAGGAAGACGACTTGGCAGCAACTTTGGCGTTGTCTGTGCCGTCGGGGGACTACACGGACAGCTTTTGAAGGCTGTTGGAGAGGTGTTGAGTGGTTGAACGGGTTTATGAGGAGGATAGAGTCAACACAGTGTCGATATAGAACGTATGGGCATATGGCCTGCGTGTATGCCACCCAGTGTGGCAATGGATGAGATGACCCATGCCGGCGGATGCCGACTCATGTGTCCGCTTCCAAATAATACTTACCATAGTAATAATCCGCAAATTGCACTTCAATTTACGCGACCCTTCGATTGAAATCTGACAGAATCTGACCTGTGCTGGATTTGTGGAGATCCCGGGCCTAATCTCAACGCTACCACGTCAAAGCTCGCCCGCCTGGCGCTTGGCAGACGTAATATTGGAGGCGCGCACAACAGCAAAGCAAAAACGGGATGGCGGCCTTCCGTAGGCCGTAGTGTGAAAATTTTCATAGACTAGATGAATAAAATAATCTACAAGGCCCTGTAATCCTGAATTTTTTTTGTGATTTCACCCTCCATCTAGTCTACGTAGTGTTGTGTGAGACCAAATCCAGCAGCAACATGGAATTGCGAGAAAGGCTTTTTCTTGCGCAGAGATCCGCCCCACATCGAGATATTTCATCTCTCAACCATCACCCATCACCTCACTCAACCACAGCCTACACTCTTTGACCGCAGGCGGGAGAGCGTAGCAGACAAAAGTCACAATGACAAGGTTTCGCCCTTGTATCGACCTCCACGCCGGACAGGTCAAGCAAATAGTCGGCGGCACGCTGGACAGCACCTCTGACAGCCTCAAGACCAACTTTGTCTCGGAGCAGCCCGCCGCGCACTATGCGCACTTATACCGCGACAACGGCCTCGAGGGCGCGCACGTCATCATGCTGGGCCCGGGCAACGAGGAGGCCGCTAAGAAGTCGTTGCAGGCTTGGCCGGGCGGTCTGCAGGTAGGCGGAGGGATCAATGATAAGAATGCAGCTGAGTGGATTGAGAATGGCGCATCCAAGGTGAGTGAGATGGAAATGAGGTGCAGTGTCGTGTTGCGTCTTTTGTATTTTTGCTGACTATTGGGCCAATATCAGGTCATTGTTACTTCGTTTTTGTTCCCAGGAGGCCAGTTTAGCCATCTGAGGCTCGACTCGATACTCAAAACTCTTGGTGGGGATAAGAATAAGCTGGTCATTGACCTGAGCTGTCGACGCCGCGGTGACAGCACGTGGTTTGTCGCGATGAACAAGTGGCAGACGATAACGGACATGGAGGTCAACGAAGGTAAGACAGACTTGCTACATATGGTGATCGCTTTAGGCCTATTGCAGGAGCAAATTGACTGACTACGTGCCCGCCTTTAGAATCCATCAAGTTGCTGGAGCCCTACTGCTGCGAGTTCTTGATACATGCAGCCGACAACGAGGGCCTCCAACAAGGCATCGACGAAGACCTCGTGCGCCGCCTGTCCGAATGGTGCTCCATTCCCGTCACCTACGCAGGAGGCGGAAGACACCTGGAGGACCTTGAGCGCGTCAAGAACATTAGCGGAGGCAAGGTGGACTTGACCATTGGCAGCGCCCTGGACTGTTTTGGAGGAACTGGAGTCAAGTTTGACGACTGCGTGCAGTGGAATCGACAGCAAGAATAGAGGGATTGCCTGTGGGCGTGAAAATGATAAGAAAGGTGGTGTCTCAGTGTGAGCACTACGAGTACAGTACATGGTGAAATCCGGTGCCGGCGATACCAAAGGAAGAGGAGTAAAGACGAGATGAAACGAGACAAAACAAAAATAACAAGAATAACAAAATTCTCCATACGGGTTACGGGTAGCACTATGGCGTGCATTAGACCAGCTGCATGTAAATGGATACAAGCCGGATGATACGAGGCTCACCTTTGCCGAAGCTGGGTTCCAGCGTTCTCATTGGCGTGTGTGTGATGGGGTGAGATGGCGTCTGTTTCGCCGTACGAGTACTCGTAGGCGAGCTGGAAAGGCGGCGTCAACAGCGGATTCAACCCCATGGTAGCACGCGACGAGATGTTCCTCGCACCATCTACCCACAGTTCGAGATAGTACTGAGTTACGAGTATGGACGAAAGACACCAGAAAAGTGGCCAACGCGTCTCTGCTGGCATGCTCTGCACCGTGGCAAGCCGCCTCAAGCTCCATTGTGCATTGTTACCGATCGAACGGTCTTGCATTGTGTATCTACTCTATTCTCATTAGGATCTCCGCAGCACACACTACTTGGTTTCATCGCATTCCAGCGTAAACATGGCTTCGGCATTGCACGATACACTTCTCCGTACGAGTAGAGTGCCCCCATGCTATGTCATAGTATTTTGTTTGCCCCAAACTTTCGGACCCCTGCGCTGCTGCCGTGGCGACTCGGCTGGGGGGCGCCTTGAAGGGGTGACGAGCGGCCCTTTTGGCGCAGGGTTAGCGCAGCGGGGTGCCCTGCAAGGCATCGGACAGCGCAGGTCACAGGCCACTCATGTCCCACAGCTGCCCCAGACCTCCCAAGCTGCCCGCCCACACCACCTTGTTTCGCGCCGCCCACCTACAGGGAGCTGCGTCGCGTTGCCACGACAACGACGCACCACCCAGCTTGCGACTGTTTATTTTGGCCCCGGCCAATGAGGTGCGCCGCTGCTCCTTACACCACGACATGCCTTAAACAAGGCGCTCTCCTGTCCATCTGCTCCTCCGTTTGTCGCATTTGCAGCCCTTTATCCTTTTGCATTTGTGTTGCAAAGACATCGTCGACCAGGGCCTCATTTTCAGGCCGCCTCTCTCTCTTTCATTCATCAGGCTCTATTCGAGCAAAAATAGGCACTTTGCTAGTCGTATAAGCCTGCGCCATTCCGAGACAGCGCCATCCTGCGCTGCGACCACACCACATTCCAGTCTCCTCTGCACATCGCCGTTCCGTTTGGACAAGCAGCTCGTTTTGCGTTCCAATGACTTGGTATCTGGCCTAGTCCTGCTCATACGAACAATCAACACTGGTCAGAATGGCGTCTGAACAGGTATGCAGATTTCTCTTGTCCTCCTTCTAGCGCTTCCCGCCTCTGACGTTTGAATCGCCTCTTTCCTCCCAAACAGGTGCACCCGCTGCGCATCGCCAAAGGCAGCACCCCCAAGTCATCACCGACAAAGGTGTCTGGCGGAGCTATACCCCGCCCTCTTTCCGAGCTCTCTCCAACCGAGAAGCGTCGCAACTCGCCAAGCTGGTTTCAAGCCTCCCCCAAGGTGAGTGGTGGAATGTGTCCGAGACCTTTGTCGTCCCCCCGGCTGCTACTGCCGCCGAGGCCTCCTCCCCCACTGTCCCAGTCCCAGTCCCAGTACCCGTATCCCCGTCGTCTTTATTCTAACTCTCTTGTGCCACAATGTAGAAGTCGGCGCTCAGCAACGACTCATCCCCATTCCAGTCGTCGCCCGTGGATTCGGGCTCCTCTCCCAGGCTCTTCTGGCAGAACCGCAATACGGACAACGTCCCCTACGGCGGAGGCCACACCACCACCTCGCCTTCTCCTCAACGCCGTTCTTCCATCGAGAGGCTTCAGAGAGCGTCTCGCGTCAAGAACAGCAACATCTTGGCTCTCGAGCAGAAGCAAGAATATGATCCCACTCGAATCCCGCAAATCGAACGGCCCCTCTCCAAGGTCCAAGTAAACAGTTTCGGGCTGGCATCGAGCTCCCCCGGGCTCGCTTCCCCCGATCCTGACTACCACATCCCCGACTTCAAGCGCAGCGACAGCGCTTCTTCCTATTCGACTACTATGAGTACGCCTACACCTGCAGAATTCGGCGCAGCGCAAGCTACTCCGCGCACTACAAGCAGGGACCTCCCGTCTCCCACGAAATCGTCTCTCTCGCCATCCAAGTTCAAAGACAGCTTTGATCCTCACACCGGCACCTGGTCTGCGCACACCTCGTACCACGAGGACGGCTACGACAGCGCCAGGTCGTCCCGTCATGTCAAGAGCGTCACCTTTGACGCCGCTCCTCCTCAAATAAATGAGTATGAAATGGCCACCCCAGATCTATCATCGATCGGGACCAACTCACGCGAAGGAAGTTACGAATCCACCGACGACGACGACGACGTTGACGGCTTATACGACATTGCGCACGCCATACACCCAGACGACAGCTTTGACGCTTCTCTAGAAGACACCGCGAAAACACCCGTTTTTGGTCCCGACGACTGGACCCGTGATATGCCAACTGCTGGTCACAATCACGGCCACAACAAATACGAAGGCAGTCCTATGCCCGAAGCTACTCCGCGCACGGCACTGTCCAACAACACAAAGAAGAATAGCCCTGATCAAATCTCCACGAGCGGAGAGCAGAGACCTCTCCCTCCCGTTCCCAACGGACATACCCGCGTCAAATCTAGCGACTCTAGCTCGGGTCTATCCGCCACAGCTGAAAGGATGATGCACTCTCCGCAGCGTAACCTGCCTACGCCCCCTCCGGCTAGTGCTAGCAAGTCTGACATCCAGAGCTTTGGCTCCAGCAAGATGAGCTTGGAAGATCGCCTCAAGCTCATGATGATGTCGGACGATGGAGGTGCCAAGTCCGCGGCAGAGCAGCAGCGTGAGCGCCGCCTTAGAAGGGGTGGTGCTCGCGACAGAGCTGAGAGCCCGCAGGTGGACGCCCACGTTGACGAAAATGCAGAGGCTGACGATACTCTTGCCGACATCTCCGCGCTCGGTGATATCCACTTGCCACCTAAAATCTCCCGAGAGTCTATCATGAGGAGAGTAAACGGCAACAAGTCACCCGAAAGAGAGTCTGGCTACAACTTCTCATCGCCTGCGCAAAGCCCCTCGCCCAAGCGCAGCCCGGCTAAGCCCCAAACAATACCAGAAGACCCTGATATCCCGATCCCTTCCACTGAAGAGTCTTTCGTTGGCGACGTCAGCATCCAAGAAGAGGGCAGCGTCATCATCACAAGAGACCCTGATGACTATGACGACAGGGAAGATACGGTTGAAGTGTATGAGGATGTGGAGGAGTACACTCACAACTCCCACAGTGCCGATCAGGAATATATCTTGACAAACGGCAGCACTGTCGAAGCTCAGGGTCCATCCGCTGCGCCCGCACCGTCTCCCACAAAGAACTCTGCTGCGCCAGCTCTTGACGCCACCGCCGCCAGCCGTCCTCTATCTGACGAGCTACAGTCATTTATGCACTCGGAGCCTGCTCAGAAGGCTAGGAATGAGCCTGCACCAACCAGAAGACCTGTGACTCCTGAGAAGCGTTTTTCAAAGCCAGAGTACGACGGAACTGGCTGGGGCGAGCCGGAGGATGAGGATGAAGAGGATCCTGGCAGTCCCGGGTCTGTAATTCATCACGCTGTGGAAGACGACTTTGAACCAATCGAGTCGCCAACTATCCCCGAACAGGTGGCTACTATCAAAGCCTCTGGCTCCAAGCTCAAGACCAGAGTGTCCAATACGCCGGCCGATATTGCTGCCATGCGAGAGGCTCGCCGCAATGTGAGCCAAGAAGTACCTAACGTGCCACGTATCCCGGATAAGCACAAAAACCGACTGTCAAGAGACCTAAGCACAGTGGATGCGCCCCAGGATGAATACATTGAGCGCCATCCAAGCTTCAAGAATCGCAGCCTTACTCTGGAGCTTGAAACTGGCCTGAGCATGGACCAAGACTTTGAAAGAGTCATCGAGGCGCAGAAGAGAGGCTACCTCATGCGCCAGAACACCAAGCTTGTTGCGGCTAGCGACAAGGATGCTGTCGAGGAAGCTCGCAAGGCACGCTCGGCAAACAATTCTCCTGTCAAGACAGACAGGCCGCAGTCTTGGACTGTCGAGCCTTGGAACGGCATGGCGAGGCCCCGTAGCACTAAGAGCCGCCCAGACACCAGCGGCCCTGTTCCCCCTCTTCCTGGCCACGAAAGCAACAGCGTTGTGCGCCGTAGCATTCCGGAGGAGGATATGAGCATGGAGACATCCACCTTGGACGGCGCGGAGAGGGGTCGCCTCTTCGTCAAGGTCATGGGCGTCAAGGATTTGGATCTACCACTTCCACGAAGTAAGTTATTTCACGTACTGTACTGCATCTAAATTGATTCTAACATTCTATAGACGAGCGTACCTGGTTTAGCCTGACACTTGACAATGGTGTTCATTGTGTCACGACGTCATGGCTGGAACTAGCTCGCAATGCTCCCATTGGACAAGAGTTTGAGTTGGTCGTGCCAAATGACTTGGAGTTCCAACTCACCTTGAACGTCAAACTCGAAAAACCCGCATATCTACAAGCCCCCAAAACGAAGTCATCGAAAACTTCCGCCTTTAGCAAGGTGTTTGCCTCGCCCAAGAAGCGCAAGGAGATTGAGCTGCGCCAACGCGAGGAGGAACGCCTTGCACAGCAGCAGAAAGAAGCCAGGATCCGCCAGATGAATGGCACGCCATCAGGATATCAGCTACTTTCGCCGCTCGTTGCTGAGGATGGTAGCTTTGCGCGATCATATGTCTGCTTGAAGGAGCATGAGAGCAGATGCTTTGGTCGGCCTTACATGGCAGAAGTCATGTGCTTCAATGAATGGGCTTCGGAAGAGGAAGGATTCGCTTCCAGCGTCAAGAGCAAGCGTGGCACTGGAGTCATGGTTCGCCGTGCTCCTTACAAGATTGGAAAGCTCGAGCTCCAGCTCTTGTTTGTTCCGAGACCCAAGAACATTACTGACGACGAGATGCCCAAGAGTATGAACTCGTGCGTCCGAGAGCTTAAGGCCGCGGAAGAGCGACTGGCTAGGAGCTGGGAGGGCCATCTAAGCCAACAAGGAGGCGACTGCCCAGTAAGTTATGCACCATCCCTTCAGACATCTTTCTTTTACTGACGCATGTATGTAGTACTGGCGCAGAAGGTACTTCAAGCTGGTTGGCAGCCGTCTTACGGCATACCACGAAGCAACGAGGCAACCGCGAGCTACAATTAACCTGGGCAACGCAAAGAGATTGATTGATGATCGCCGCGCCTTGACAGAAAAAGAGACAACTGTACGCGGAGGTAAGCGTCGGCGATCAGCGTTTGCAGAGGAAGAGGAAGGATACATGTTCGTTGAAGAGGGCTTCCGCATCCGCTTCAACAACGGAGAAGTCATTGATTTCTACGCGGATACGGCGGAGGATAAAGAGGGCTGGATGAAGCTGCTGTCTGATATTATCGGCCGCGGCCCTGGCGCCGTCGACGAGGATACAGGCACCCGGTCTCGAGCCAAGTGGTGCGACGTGGTGCTGAAGAGGGAAGAGCAACTACGGCGCAAGGCCGAGGGACGCCACAGTCACGCGCGGACAAAGAGCACGGTCAGCTAAGGTTGACATTGATGTTTTTGCAAGTTGTTTTCACATTTTCGATTTCATTTGTCAAGACTTGAACGAAGAACCTGGGACTAGGGAAAGTTTGCTGCAGAGTATTTCGACTTTGGGCGTCGTTCGGTGTTGTTGGCATGAACCACGACCTCTATATTTTTGATTGATTGTATTATGTAGAAATTTTTATAATGAGTGATGCGGCATTTCGATAGATTAAGCTTCTTTACCATTTTTCCGTTCCATTGCAAGAAAACTTGAGGGCGTGCGATGTCGCTTGGTGGAAGGCGTGTGAGTCGTGGGAGGCGGACACTTATTGACGCAAGAGATGTTGAACTGAACTGTCACACCACAAGAGTGGCTGCAGCACCCTGCTTTGAGTAGACGTTCTTTGCCACTACTTCACAGAAATAAAACTGAAAACCATCCATCGTTGGCTGTCCTGAACAAAATCTCAAAATAGCAAGGCAAGCACACGATATCGTAGCCAAAAGGGGGACACGTGACCTTTCCCTGCGCCCAATACCACCGCCTACCTCGCTGTGGGGTCGCCGCCATGCCAACGTCTCACGGGTGGGTGGGGAGCTGGAGGCGCAGCTGGTCCCAGGAGCCGCAACACGAAGCCTCGTTCGTTTCGTAACCGCCCACCACATTCGCCACAGGTCCCCTTCCCCAGCTTTCGCTGAAGCGCGCGCATTTTCACTTTCCAGTGCCCACGAAACGAACCTGCCTTTCTTCCTTATTTTGGGGAGCATTCATTGACCGCATAGGCGAAATAAGAGAGACCAGACAACAGTGGGAGGATTAGCCAACACACCAAAAGTAGCAGACATGGCTGGCCGGTTTGTGCGGGCGTCCAAGTACCGTAGGTGTCCAAGACAATGGCTTCGCGCGGACGAGGAGGCTGACGACCAGGATAGGACACGTCTTTGGCAAGTCGACGAGAAAGGATGCTTGCTACGACAATCTACACATTAGCCGCAATGCGTGGGACACAAACTTGGTCAAGGTACGGAGGTCCTGTCCCTGCTGCTGGAGGGAGCTGAAGTGGTTTGGCTGACTGTTTTGCGCGCGAATAGGTCAATCCCGAGTACTTGTCCGTCAATTGGGATGCTTCTGGCGGCGGCGCTTTCGCCGTCATCCCTCTAGAGGAGCGCGGGAAGCTCCCTGACCAGATTCCCCTGTTCCGGGGCCACACTGCTGCCGTCCTCGACACCGACTGGTGCGCAACACAGCCCATTGAAGCTCTGCGGCGTAATTTTTGGCTAACTCTCTTGTTACTAGGAACCCTTTTAATGATCGCATGATTGCCTCCGCCTCCGATGATGGCAAGGTCTTTATCTGGGAGGTCCCCGAGGGCTTCACACTCTACACCGACGCTGAGGAGATTCCCGACGTTGCCCCCGTGAGCAAGCTTGGCGGCCACTCTCGGTATGCTGGACACACTTTGACGGCATCCAAACACATGCAAACGCTGACAATGGTTGAAACAGAAAAGTCGGACAGGTCCTCTTCAACCCTGCGGCCGAAAACATCCTCGCCTCGGCCTCGGGCGACTACACGATCAAGATCTGGGACGTTGGCACCGGCCAGGCTCCGCTCCAATTGCAGCACGGCGACATTGTGCAGAGCCTGTCATGGAATGCGACTGGCAGCATGCTCGTCACCACGTCCCGCGACAAGAAGATTCGCGTCTGGGACGTGCGCCAGAACAAGCCCGTCCACGAGGCGCCCGGCCACGCCGGCGCCAAGAACAGCAGGGCCGTCTGGATGGGCGAGCACAACCGCTTCGCCACCACTGGCTTCTCCAAGATGAGCGAGCGCCAAATAGCCCTCTGGGAGCCCGGCCAGACCGAGCCCATTGGCGGTTTCACCATGATTGACTCGATATCCGGCGTCTGCATGCCGTTCTGGGACGATGGCTCCAACTGCCTGTACCTTGCTGGCAAGGGTGACGGAAACATTCGCTACTACGAGTACGAGAACGACAAGTTTGAGTTCCTGAGCGAGTACAAGTCGCCCGACCCTCAGCGTGGTATCGCCTTCCTCCCCAGGCGTGGCATTAACGTACGTATAGCTGGCGATATAGCATAATGTGTACTGAACTAACATTCTTTGACCAGGTTCACGAGAACGAAGTCATGCGCGCCTACAAGACCGTCAACGACACTTACATTGAGCCGATTTCGTTTACCGTTCCCCGCCGCGCCGAGACCTTCCAGGCCGACATCTTCCCTCCCGCCATTGGTAGCAAGCCGGCCTGCACCGCCAAGGAGTGGCTCGACGGCAAGACGGCTATTCCCGCCAAGATTGACTTTGAGAGCATCTACGACGGTGGTGCTCCCAAGGAAGTCGCGGCTGACTATAAGCCTCCTGTTCAGTCTACTCCTTCAACGCCAAAGGCTGAGACGAAGAAGGCTGAGCCGGCCAAGGAAGAGCCCAAGCCCTCAACCTCGCGTGGCCCTCCAGCAACCATCAAGGACCAAAAGAGCTCCATCTCTGCCATGGCCAACAAATTTCAGGAGTCTGAAGAAGACGAGGAAGAGGAGGATGATGACGCTTCGAGCTTCGAAGAGGTGTCCCGCCCCGCTCAGCGAGGCGCCATGCCTATCCGGTCTGATCCGCCAAAGCCCGCCGCTGCTGCCTCACCTGCAAAGGCGACAACGTCTGCTGCACCAGCCGCCGCTGCATCGCCAGCTATTGGAACACCAGTCCGCGCAGCCACGCCGGCCAGAACGCCTACTGGTGCCTCGACCCCGGTGTCCGCTGGCGTGGAGACTTCACTGGAGCAGATTAAGCAGCTGATTGAGGGCCAGACAAAGGTCATCACTGCCCAGAACGAGAAGATTGCCAACCTCACTTCAGAAGTCGAGTCGCTCAAGCGCAAGATTGGCTCATCCTCTGGCTCGCAGGACCAGAGCGAGCGCATCCGACAACTAGAGCTGGAACTGGAGGAGGCTCGCTCGTAACGTTTTTTTTTTTTCCTTTCCTTTGCACGGCGGTATGTTTCGGCGTACTAAAAAGGGAGAAAAGTGAGGCTTCATAATTTGTACTTGTCTATTGTTCAAAACTTGTTCCTCTTATTTTTACTTTGTACGACATTTCTTGACTTGGTCAGGTCATGTTGTGATCTTGGACAGGCTGAGGGACAGGGGAGGGGGGGTGAGGAGGCGGAATTGGTTGTTTTGTGTTTGCTATAATGAAGCTTTTTGATATTCTTTCCGTAGCGACGTGGGCGGAAGCGACGATATTTCCCCAACCACCTCCCTCTCCTTGCATTGCATGTCGTCTTGCTTCTGTGACTGGATGAAAACCATTCAACGCCAACAACGCCATGGTACATATAGCGCCGCCTAGTAAGGCGCCCACTGACGGAATGGCGCCTTGGCCGCTGCAATAGGGCCAGTTGGCCGCTTCATTACCCCGCCCGGCGCTCGAGCCCGTAGGAATTGGCGCCAACAGCCTGATCCATCATCCCTGGAATAAAAGTGCAGCTGCCTTAAGCCATTTCTGGCCATCGCCGAAGTCCCTATCCCGGGAATCACTGAACATGCTGTGTAGGGCGTTAGTTTGGCGCGTCATATCGGCCCACATTGCACAATGACGTTTCATTTGGGACCGCCTGGGCGACCAACGAGGCTGGCTTATATGTAGATCGGGCGTATCTGTTTCTTAGTGGACCATTATGTACAAGGCTGGCTGGCGGTCATGTATTTTAAGATGATGTCCTCTCCTCGAACTGCTCTCTCCTGTTTCCGGCACCTATCCTACCCATTCTGTCCAGACTCAGTTTAGCAGGAACCCCAGAGGAAACAAGAACACGAACACGAATAAAGAGCAGGATGGAAACCATCTTGTACCTTGGCTTACTGCTAGCACTTGGCCAGGTAGTTTCTTGCCTGAACTTGACGTTCTCGGGCAACTGCACCACCAGTGGCACCAACGGCACCACCAAACACACGGACAGCCTCTACTTCAACGCTACAGGCACAACCAACTTTACCTTGCCACAGCTTACTGGCAACGACGACCCGTGGTACTACCACCTCATCTTGTCAGCCCCGACAAACGATAATCCTCGAGACAAGTTTATAGAACGGTGGCTGAGCGTTCCTGAATCTTTCCTGGGCAGTGAAGTCGCCAACAGGACGCTTCTCTGCGCGTACACCATTGACGGACAAGATGCGTCATTGGAGAATAAACAAGGCAACGATACTTGCGCTGGCGTGATTTCCGACAAATGCAAGAAGTCATTTGATGTTGTTGCATCAGACGTCGAATCCTCGGGTTGTCCGCCCGTATACACTGGCAAGGACTGCAATACGGCAGGCATTTATTCTATCGGTGAGTCGGTCTTCCATCCCAACCAAGCAGGGGAAATGGCGTAAGCGACAAGAGATCTTCTTTCTTGCCTACTTCAGCCTGTTTTCCATCCAACGTCGATGACTGTGTCTTTTGTTGCCCGGGTAATTTGACTGACAATCCTACTCCAACTCTAGGCCCTATGGACTTTCCCAAAAACCTGTGCCGTGTAAAGAATCCGCCGGTTATCGACGTTCCTGAGGGCTATGCAACGTTTAGGACAGTGGGCGTGGGCTACGGCGGCGCGTCCGACGAATCGGGGCCGTTCAAAGATTACGACGTCGTAGTCAATCAGGCAGTCCCAGAATTTTTGCAATTCTTCACTTCCAACGGTGATGATCAGCAAAGTAGCGTAGTTATGCAGTCTGTTTGCGCCGTCCCGAACAATGTCCAGGAAGGTAGCAGGCCGGCGGACAGCCGCGGTGGAAAGCTGGAGATGGCAAGCTCAGCCGCAATGGTTATGGCCATGTCCTTGCTCTATAACATCATTATGTAGTATTATTGCCGCTAAATATTATAGCTAACGACTACGGTCGCCATTTCTGGCCATTGCAGAGTCCTTATTTCCGAAATCACTGTACGGAGGTACACTACGCATAGTCGTACGCGATGTACCCGTAGGGCTTGGATTTGGGATGCCACACCGGCCCACACGTAGGTACGCTTGGCGACCCACGAGGCTGGCTTACACCAGCCTCGGGCGTACTACGTAGCTTGCTTCTTTATTAGTGCAAGTGTCGCGTGAGCCCGGCGGATGGGGCGTTTTCACTTATTTAAGGCGATGCCCTGCTGCTTTATCCTGTTCCTCCTCGTATGTACAGCCCGTGCCTCTCAAACACCAATCCGGCCCCCAATAAACACCAGAACACAAAGGAGGATAAAGAATAAAGACAATGCTATATTTTAGCTTGCTTCTAGCGCTTGGCCAGGTAGCTTCGGCCCTGAACTTGACGTACTCGGGCAACTGTACCAGCAGCAACAGCTCGAGCATAGACATTCCGTTCATCAACGCTACGTCGACGACCAACTTCACCTTGAAAGAACTCACCGGCAACGATGAGCCCTGGTACTACCACCTAGCATTGGTATCCCCGGCCCACAAGGATCCTATGCATCAAATGATACATAGTTGGCTGAGTATTCCAGAGTCATTCTTGGGCACTGAAACCGCCAATAAAACAACTCTCTGCGCACACTTTCTTGACAGCCAGGAAGCATCGGTCAAGAACATGCAGGGCAATAATACTTGCGAAGGCATACTTTCCGACAAATGCATCGAAGTTTTTGAAAATACAGCGGGGCCATCATCGTTCGAGATGTGCCCCTCTCCATCCCGTAGTGCTCGAGACAAGTGCCAGTCGAGCACCCTTTTTTCTTCCGGTAAGTTGCACTTCCATCCAAGCCAAGGGAAAGCCTCAAGCTATAACAACACGCACTTTCTTGTCTGTCTGTGCTTGTTTTCTGCCCAGTGCAGATATGCGTGTCTGTTTAATTGCTGGCCCGATTAATTCTTGCTGACACAATTTCTCAATTCTAGGCACTTCCTACTTCCCCAAAAATCGTTGTCGCATGACGAATCTGCCAGGTATCGACGTTCCCGAGGGCTATGCTACCATCGGCTTGGTTGGCACGGGTTACGGCAACCCGTATGACGATGACGACTCTACCCGGGTCAAGGATTATGACGAGGCCGTCAAAAAGACAGCTCCAGTCATTTTTCGATTTTCCAACTCGAGCAGTGATGGGGAACAAACTGGAACTAGCACCCTTACACTGCCTGTTTGTCCCATCCCATACCACGCCCTGGAAGGCAGCAGGCCGGTGGATAGCCGTGGGCGACAGCTTCAGATGGCAGGCTCAGCTGTGTTGGTTGTGGCTCTGTCTTTGATTTATACTATTGTTATTTAGTATTATTATTACCGCTAAATATATATATTGCAATCGCTATTTCTGGCTATTGCCGTTTCCTCATTTTGGATATCAGTCTATGGAGCACTATGCGCCTGCGATGTAAGCCTTGTTTTTAGTGTCACACCGGCCCACACGTAGGAACGCTTATTAGCGGCCCACGAGGCTGGTATAAGGCGGGCTAAGCTAGCCTCGGGCGTACTCGTAAGAGTAATGGTTTCTTAACTAGTGCAATTGTCGCAGGAGACTTAGCAGAGGTGCCCTGTTGTACGACCTTTTTAAAGGCCGCCTTGCTGCCCCTGCCCCTCAAACACTAATTCAGGCCCCAATAGATACCAGAACACAAAGAAGAAGAATGGCAATGCTGCCTCTTAGCTTGCTTTTGGCGCTCGGCCAAATAACATCAGCTCTGGACTTGACGTACTCAGGCGACTGCACCCTTGTCAAGGATGGCTACGGCTGGAACACGGACATTCCATTCATCAACGCTACGTCTACGACCAACTTCACCTTGCCAAAGCACACCGGCGACGATCTGTGGTACTACCACCTGATGTTGTCGTCCCCAACCTACAAGGACCCTACGCATCAACTGATATCTAGTTGGCTGAGTATTCCTGGCTCCTTCTTACGCAGTGAAATTGCCAACAAGACAACTCTCTGTGCGTTTTATCTTGAGAGCATACGAAACAAACAAGGCGCCAATCTATGCCCAAGTATGCTGTCCGACGAATGCACGGATGTTTTCTTCGACATATTTATTTCAGACTCGTCTACATGCCCGTATCCATCACAAGAGCATCTCAACAGCTGCGGTTCGAAGTCTATTCCTGCTTTCTGTGAGTTGCGGTCCCGGCCAAGCCAGGGGAAGCTTCAAGCGCCAAAAAGACATATTATCTTATTCGCTTGCACTTGTTTCCCTTCCCATATTATACATGCCTACTTATTTATAGATTGGCCGGTTTAATTCTTGCTGACAAAATAACTTCTCTATTGTTAGCTGTTTTGTCCCTCGCCAAAGCAGACACCTGCGGCATAACTGGTCTGCCGGGGTTGGACATTCCCGAGGGCTACGCTACCATTGGACTGGATAGCTTCGCTTACGGTAGCCCATATGACGATGACGACTCTACCCGGGTCAAGGACTATGACGAGGCCGTTAATAAAACGGCTCCATTTATTCTTCTATTCAAAACTATAACTCATGATAAGAACGGCACTAATACTAGCAACTATGTAACGCAGCTTTGTTCCAGCCCGTATCACGCTCTGGAAGGCAGTAGGGCGGTGGACGGCCGCGGGGGAAAGCTTCAGATCGCAAGCTCGGGCTTGTTGGTCGTGGCTGTATCCTTGCTTTACAATGTCGTCTCGTGACGTTGAATGGCTGTCGCGGTGTAACAACATGCTCTGGAGGATGGAGTAGTTTAGGAGCGCATTAATTTTAGGTTGACATTGGGGACTATAATGTACCTTCACCGAGGGGGTGAGTGATCAGGGCCAAACCAGTTATTTTGCCCGGTAATCAACATGCAAATACCACAATTGTGCAAATTCTGAGAGAGTCTTCAAAGTTGGGTGATATGTATAATGCTCAGTTATTAATATCGCTAATTGTTACAGTCATATACGATACACGCTTCAATTCACAGGCATAATGTCCCTCAGACAAAATCTCGGTTGGATATCGATCCGTCCGACCGGGCGCTCTTGTGGTCCGTATCCTTCATATGCACAAGCTGGAGCTCATCCGTGTCGCCGTACTCGACAGCGTACGTCTTTGAGTACCCAATCTGATTGGACTTGAGCACACCTGGAAAGTCATCCTGGTCGGCACGGGACACCGATGTGGTACCGAAGCGGCGGCTGGCCCTGTCGCCGGTGCCACCACCCCTGGCGTGCGAGCTCGACTGGTTTCCATAGTATCGCTGCGTTGATCCCCACAGCTTCGGGAAGATGCGAACGAGCAGCAGGCGTAGTGAAGGCATGCAGGCGCAGATGATGGCGACGTTGATTTCGATGACGGACCACACCGTCACGTCGAGAAAGTCCCACGTTGGGTTCATGGAGTCGGCGCGGAATCTAACGAGGGATCGTAGTCGAAGGATACTGACGACGGTGACGCTAAAAAAGAGATAGGGTTAGAGAAGACTGTTGCCGCGGCTATATAATGTATTGATGTTGACTTACAAAGTTCCCACGAAAAACATCATGGCGACGCCAATCTTGCGCTTCCAGTTCAGCTGAAGGCTGTGCAGCTGCCACAGTGGGATAGCAAGCATCCAGAGATCTAGGGCAATGCCAATGGCCGAGTTGGACCAGGCGAGCGCGTTGACGTCGACACAGTGGCCCTCATGCTTGCCATCCCACTTGAGCCAGAAGTAGTCGACGGGCGTGCACTGGAAAATGGCGGAGATGACATAGGCTGTCGCAAAGGCAGTGTTGAAGACGACGGTGCCCCAGAGAAGCTGGCGTGCCAGCTTTGTCGGGAAGATGCGAATGTAAAAGAAGAGCAGTGACATCTTGATGGTCGAGACCTCGAAGAAGTAGAGCACCTCGATAACGTAGAAGTACTTGCCGAAGCGGGTGATTTGGCCCGCTGTGAGGGTCCAGACGTCACGGCCGATGCCATTGGGCTGCAGGGCGGCGGAAGCCATGGCCGTCGAAGGGGCGCCGCAAATGGTGGTGAGGAGGCAGAACCAGTCGTCGAGGCCAAAGTCGAGTTTGGCCCACCACTTGTAGGCGAAGCGCTGGATCACGAAGATGCCGGTGATTATACCGAGGACGTCGGCGACGACGACGTACCCTTGTGACTTGTCGCGGACGGGCTCTTTGCAGGTGGTTGCCGTGATGTTTCTCGTGACTAGGATGTCTCTTGTTAGCCGTGACGGAAACTTTGCCCAATTGGATTCTCGCGACTTACCAAGGGCTTCCTGTGGTGTGCAGCCTATTGTCACGCAGGCAGTTACGGTATCCATAAGTGTCTGGTCTGTGCAGATGCAGTTTACATCGGTCAAGTCGCATGATGTCTTCGTCAACCCTTGTCCAAAGCACTCGGACTGAATTTGAAATGTTAGAATCGATACGGAACCTGCCAACGTTTGGCGAAGCCTTTCAAAATCTTACCGCGCACTTGGGAAAAGAAAGCAATGCTTTTGTCAAGGCTTCGGTGTCTTCAGCAGAGGCAGCCATGACTGTTGGCAAGGCGGCCAGGGCCGACATCATCAGGTTTCGCAGCTTCATGGTGCCGACGTGCTCTCCCCCGTGTTACTGTGCTCGTGACGCTTAAAGACAGTCAACGAAGAGCATGTGGTTGTGCAATAGGAAGAGGGAGACAAGGGTAGGAAGAGGAAAGAGAGTCGTCAGTCAACCGGCAGTGACCGAGGAAGAGAAGAAAAGTGAGTGGGAAGCGTCTTGTTATTAAACTGGATAAGCCGGGGGACAGCGAGCGTTGATCGCGCAACTCGATCCGCCAAAGTACTCGCTCGAGTCGCAGTTGGCCTCCACAACCACGCACCGCACTAACACTTCACAGACACACACACACCACCGCCAACGGGAGGAAACCCACAGACGTTGAGGCACCCAATTGGCCGCACGAACCGCCAGCCACTAGCACGGTCGTAGAGAGATGGCTTTAAGGAACGAATTTAGCCCCAAAAGTTCAACAAGGTGGACGCAAAACTGGTCGTAGACGTAGAGGAAGGACCCTCGCCTGGTCCGTCCTGGGAGGCGATTCTCGTCGTCGACTAACAGCGAAAAAAGAGGACCAAGCGTCTCGGTCTAGGGTTCCCTGAACCAGCGCCACACGGCCGCATCGGCAGGGGAGGGTGGGTGGCTTTTTTTCGCCCGAGGCAAGTTATGGCTCCCTAGTCGTTCATGTACGCGTACGGGTGCCAGACACCGAGGTGCGGAACCCAAGCCTCACCAGTTTCAACGCCATACTGACGCTCCTTACTCATGGTAGTTAGCCTGAGGGGCTCGGGAGAAGGCGTTGCCTGGATCGCCAGGACTTTTTCGTCTACAGGAGAGAGACGAGGACAGAATCACCGGCGCCAAGGCTGTGATCGTCTTCATGGTAGCCTGCGGAGAGTACCCCAATGCTATTGCGGGCAGACAGCAGCAGTATCCCGTACTCGTACTCCGTACTCTGTTACTATGTACTTCGTACGGTACCATTCGTAGCGATGGGTGGCCAAAGGGCCCCCTGGTCTCCTTAGCCCCGAACGCTCCCCGCTAATGTTCTGTGGAGGACCAGAAGAGGAATACCTCCGAGAGGGGATGCACGCCATCTTTCCAGAGCCGCCACCGACCAGGGGTTGTGGTATGTATGCTCCAGGCCAGTGGAACCCAGGTGGGCAAAAGCGCGGAGCTGGGCTCTAGGCGAGCGTCGGCCCCTGGAATAACTGGAAGTACCCAAGCACCATCGATCCAAACCCACGCGAGCAAACCCCTGTAGCGGCCGCCTCTTCACATGTGTGTTCCGTGATTTGCGCGCCTGCAAGACCCTCCCTGCGTCGGGTCGACGAGGCTTTTTTTCTTCATGGACGATCATGTTCCTCTTCCAGAAGAGTGACATGCCGTGGTGAAGGAGTGAGTAGTTCCGGCAGTCTGGGAAGGATTCTGTCTGGACGGATCGGAAGTACTCGTATGTAGCCTGCTCTTCCTGCCTCTTAGATTTGTCAAGATAGGAAGTCAAGGTTCCAGGTTCCCCTGCCACCTCTTCCGCCCCTTGCATATTCAATCGCAGGCATGCACACAAATAGCAGTATCAGATCTGGTAGGATAGTTTAGCACCGCGCCGTCTATTCTCGCTACTTCAAGGTCACCAATACTGCAGACCTAGTGGACGCAGTAGACTCGTTCCATCTTAGTCCTGGGTTCGGCCTGTTCAACACATGTAGAGAACCCACGGCATTGCCACATTTAGCGCCATGTCTCTGCCATCCCACAGTTTCCTCGTCACTAGACCGGCGCACAGACTACAGCAATGTTCAGCTCCGGTACACTGGTACACTGCTGGCGTTTTGATAGAAAGCAAGTGGCGGCCAAAAGCCACTTCGGTGGGCTTTATTTCGCTGAGACGACAACGGAATATTCCATGCATGGTGGTGGAAAAGCAGCGGAGCGCAACGCCACGCCACCCAACGAGCCCCGGAAATACGGCTACCCGAACGAGGGCAGCCGCATGAAACTCTTGTAATGCGCCTAGGCTTGGGCCGTTAAGCCATGGAGAGGTACCGTAGCATCAGAGCAATCATAGCCGTAGTAGCGTCCGCCTACGGGACTCCATTGTCCTTTCCGCACATGGCATGGTTGCAGCGCTAACCGGTGCGCCGTGCCCCTTAGTTTGTTGCTAATTATTCCTCAACTGCGCCCTTATGCACCGTCCACTGTTCGCTCTGCGCCGCCGAGATGCATGAAATGTTGCAGGTGGCCAATTTGGGCAAACTCGAATCGCATGTACGCACGAGAACCCTTGCCCATGACAACGGCTCAAGATTCCTGTGAGACGTTGCCTGATTGATATTGAGTGACTTTCGAAACGGCCCTTCAAGGGCGCCACACTCGGCTTTACATGAGGTTAGCTGCGGCTCTTGCCAAGCCACCAAATCCCACTGGAGCAGTCTTCACTTACGAGTAGCACCTCGTTGGATTCTGTGCATGACTCCAAGTGTCTGCCTATCACAAGCGATTTACAACGTCGTATCGTGACTCGGTACCAATGAGACATCCGCGGGATCCATGGCAGCTTTTGGACCTGTAATTCCGGAGTGAATTTCCGCGTATTGCTCCACCCGTTCTGCCAAGAGATGTCGTCTCTCGATGCCCGAGCGCGGCAAGGCTGACGGCAAAGGGCCTTCATCTAGTGCGGATACAAACAGTACAACTTGCTCACATTCACTGCAAATGAATATGTAGTCTTGACTGGTGAGTGTATATACAGCTTGGAGCGGAGCTTACGTCACAGTCCTTATCTCTTCATGGATCACGGGAAGCATAAGCTGGTGGGTTGTTGTACAGCGACGCCTGTGCCCGAGCGTCTCTGCCCCGATCTTTGTCGGCGACCAAGGGCATGTAATTCTTCATCTACCTATCTAAAGATCTTGCCCGATGCAACACTTCAGTTTAAGTCCCCTCTTATAAAATAATGATCTCCGTCCTGCCACAATTGCGGGAACCCGTATCCGTGGCGCTCAGACAAAAGAAAAACTAAACCAGCATATCCCGGCAACGACAGGGTACTGAACGCCATGGATGCGGTTGGCTTGTCCGGATCTACGCTCCATGCAGACTCCATCACTCCTTAAGACAAAATGGTGTCTGCCTGCGTCAGTCACCGTCCAGCATCGATTTCGACGTCGCCATCGGCTTGCGGGTTCGATGTTATTGCCGCACATATACCGCCCAAACGAGCAACCGAGCGGCAAACGGGGGAACGCCGATGTCCGTGCGACTGTCGTACCCGCCTGACAGGCAAAGCAAAACTTCTTGGGCAATCTTGTTCAAGATTAATTCCAGGCATCATGCTAATAATAGCTAGCAATGTTATCAAAGCATCAAGTTTTCAACATGTGATTCAAGTAATACTGATCAGGAATTGTGCGACTCTTCAACAAGCTTCGCAATGCCTGCCTCGTCCACCTTCAACGCTGCCCAGTCTTGCACTTTTGCGCCGACTTTTTCATACAGCTTCAGGGCAGGTGCATTATTCTTCAAGCATAGCCAGTCCATCTTTATGCACCCCATCTTGTCCGCCTCGACAGCCAGCCCCTGGATGATCTTTTGCGCGTAGCCCCTCCCCCGAAACTCCTTTGCAACATAGAGCTCCTCTAGAATCACGCCCAGCTCGGCATTCCAGGTCGAGTAGTTGAAGTAGTACATGGCCATAGCTGCTACTTTGCGCCCTTCGCTCTCGGGAGCTTCGAGGAGCAGCACGCGTAGGTGGCAGGGGATGCTCGTCGCCTGGGAGTGGTCAAACTGGATTGCTGCCGCAAGCTTGGCTTCGGTAGCACGGATGGCTGTGCCGGGGCTCTGCTCGGCGGCTGCCTCTTGGATAAATGAGTATATCGTAGGCACATCTGGTTTCGACTCTGAATTAGCGATGTGCGCTCGAAAAGCTTCGTGATTGAGTGAATATACCCTCTAGCCGTGCATGGCGGACTGTAGGTGGCGGCGTCATGTTGCAAACGTGCAATTGGAGCTGTCAATGATGCCAGTATTTGTAAATGTCCAGATATTAATGTATCTCGGGGCAAATGGTAAGTTCTCTGTACTTTCTACAGCTTTAAACCGATGGTGGTAGTCTCAGCTGTCTTGTTCCTCATGTCGAGTGCGCCCTCCAGAGGTTCCCCACAAGCCAGCCGCCGCAGTGCCGTTTACATTGTCAACTTAAACTCTGAGTCTTCAATCGCGGCTTTTTCCTCATCGCTCATGAAAATCTTGAAATACTTTTCCAGCGCATTTATCCGATCCGCTTCTGTCTCAAGTGTCTGTACCGTCTCCTGCTCTTCCCCCACCAGCTTCCACAGCTGCTTGCCCAGCAGAGAATACCGGCCCGTCTGGCCATTGGCGTCTTCATAAACGTTTTGCGCCATGATGATCTTTGTAAACGGACTGGCCTTCATGGTATAGTAGCTTAGAACATGAAAATCTGAGGTGAGAAATTCTGCGTCGGCAAAGGCGTATATCTCTTCCCAGCCTTTCTTGTCGCCATCGCGTTTGGAGTAGACCCAGACCGGCGGGCTGTCTGCGTCTGGGGCGAGTTTTTTAAATTCTAGTTTGAGGTTTTGGGATGTAATACCTGGGGGTGTGTGCTCTGTTGATAGTAGTAGGGGCTGTATAGGGCCATGGATTCCGCAGCCAACGTCTACCAGGTATCTGTCCTGCTGGAGGATGACGAGGATGGCCATATGGCTCCTTCGTCGAGAATATTAGCCATGCTTGTACCTTATAGATATTGACGCGTGCTTATACTCACAATCCTTTCCACCGCGATTTGCTTCTGCTTTCAACCGAGCGGTTTGCCATGCGACAGCCGACAAGTGTAGGTTTGAAGCCAATGCTCCGAAGAATTATGTCGAAAAAGGTATTGAGCTCAAAGCAGTAGCCTCCGCGGCGCCGGCTCACAATCTTGTCAAATAGTGGCCCGGGATCCAAGGAGATTTCTCTATCTGGAGAGTAGTGAAGCGCCAGGGTCTCAAAGGGCACTTGGGTGATGTGCTGGCGCACCAGGGCCGTGAGAAACTCTAGAGTATCATGGGCTGCATAATCACCTTGGCTGAAGTTGATGCGATCAAAGTACTGGTCCAATTGCGCCAAGGAGTATTTTGCCATGTTTTCGGTTTTTTATAATGCCAAGTTCTCGACACCGTGCTATGCTCAAAGCCGTGACTTTGAGTGGTAGTCTTTAAGGGAGTCACAGTGGAAGTGGCAGTAAGCGACGAAGCTATTTTAGGCAGGTGTTGCGCTCACGGTTTAGGCGTTTGAGCCTCGTAAGCAGAACCATTCTAGCAATAGCATATCAAACATGAAATTTAATATTCAATGAGTAAAAGATATGAAATTCCCAGTATCGTCACCAAAGGTTTGAATGGACGACTACAGGTATATTTGAAGACCTGCCTTAATACATGTCTGGATGCTGCGGGATCTTCTCGGTAGTTCATTCAAGAGCAGCAGCGCACATCACTTAGTTGGCTATATTTTGATCACTGAGCCACGACTGCAGGCTATCTTTAAACGATCCCACTGGCTGGTGTGATAAATCTGCCACGTCATTGCTGACAAGCTGGAAGCTACCACGCGGGATCGAATGCGCGAGCATGGTTGCGAACGCGTCCACATAGCACGGCTCAACACCCTCTGCAGTTAGTTTCTTGCGGTAGGAGTCCTCACTAATACACTCATATCGCAAAGGCTGGCCAGTAACTTCCCTCACCACCCCAACTACTTCCTCGATTGTAAGAGCGTCCGGTCCCGTCACGTTGAAGACGCCGTTGCTTGATCCATCGAGGGCAGCGCCCGCGAGGGCCGCCGCCACATCCAATCTGCTCACGAATGAAACACGACCGTGACGGTTGGGGAGATGCAGAGCACCTTGCGACAGTGCAGGGCCGATGAATGCGCTGAGGAAGAACTCCGAGAAGATGGAGGCGCGTAGCACAGAGACCTGCAGGCCACCCGCGTCGCCGAGGAGCTTCTCGGTGGCTTGGTGCACTTGGGCATATGGGAACGGAGAATCCGGATCTGTGTCGAGAGCGGTCAGGTAGACAATGCGACGCACGCTGCATGATGATGCGGCGGCGACGACATTGCGGTGGTGATTCAACATTACACCCGGGTCGCCATCGCTGCCAGGGAAGACGACGGTGTCGACGCCTGTGAATGCAGCTCGCAATGAGGCTGGGTCGCCGTAGTCGAGGACTTTGTGAATTAGTCTATCTGGCGCGTCATCGGAGGGGTCTGGCAGCCGCCTTGATAGGGCCAACACAGTGATGCCGGTGCTTTGCCCATGCGCGAGGAGTAGGCTGACAACCTGGCGGCCAATGTTTCCTGATGCGCCAGCCACGGCAATTATAATGCTGCCTTGGCCATTACTACGATGACGATCTCCGACAGAAGACACCACAGTGTGGGCTGTTTGGCTGGGGTTTGATGTCATCGTTCATGGACGCGATATCGATTACAGTCCCCTGCGGATAATGACAACGCGTCAAGCGGCTGAAGTCACTGAGGTCAGCACCACGCATAATGGTGCCCTCGTATTGGCAGCGGATATGCAGGGATAAAAATAGGTCAAGCTGTCAGGGTCCAGACTACCTAAACAATGGGGCCGCCGCCTCCACCGCGAGCTTGCGAGGTGGCGCGTACGCCAGCATCTGAAACCGTGAAGAAACGCTTGCCAGTTGCAGATTCAGACCACATCTAGGGGCGATGACGAACAAAGGGAGGACAATCCAATACAGATACGGAGATGTTCGGTATATGGGTAGATCCATTCCCTCTTGTCCCTAACATCGTGCAGCGGCAGCCCATAAAATGACTTACCACGTATGCTCATCTCTCCAACCTCCTGAATGTGACTTGGCGCAATGCTGGGCAGTGGGAGGCGCAGCGTCACCTTGAGTGTGTCAACGTAAGCTTTCACCTTCGCCCAGCCAACCAAAACGGCCCAGGTCTTGGGGCCTTGAGAGTCGCGGCGGCTGGGCAGCGGTGTATTGTGTCCGTAACGGTTCTCGTATCAAATATGCGAGCTCATTAAGCGCCTTGGTGTGCTGCCGTGGCGGGCAAGGCATGCCAAATCATCTGTGTTCCGTGCTGCTACCAACGCAAAACGGGGCTGTGCAGGCTGCGCAATTCGCCCAGCCTACTCCGTACCTGCCGTCCAACCACCACTGATCTGTCCATCGCTCCACTGTTTTTTCTCCGACCCAACCATCCATCTCATTCACATCATCCGTTTGTCTTTTTTTGGCCTTTCGCCTCGTCTTTTCCATTCTCCTCTGTATTCTTTTATCTTCTTCTTGTGTATTCTCTCTCTTTGTTCAACAACTTCCTTCGCTACATTTTCTGTTTCGTCAACTCTTTCTCTTCTCTTGTTACATTGTCCGCCGCCTCAGACATTGACACTTATCTCCGATACCGCGGTATCCGAAAGACGTCATCAGCGACAAAAATCTGCTCTCGCAATGCTTCTCTCGTCACTCCCAACCGCCCTGCTCAGCGCTCTGGTAGCCGCAGCAGGCGTCCACGCCCTCCCTCAAGCAGCTTCCCCGACATCATCTCCCCAAGCGACTCCCGGCGCCGGCAGCTCACCATCCAGCCCGTCTTCGTCGTCGTCATCAGGACAGGCCTGCAACAACTCGCCCACGCTCTGCAACCGCCAGTACAACCAGATCACGCACTTTGGTGCGCACAACAGCGCCTTCTTGCGTGACAGCTCCACTGGCAACTCGGTCGCTGGCAACCAGTTCTTCAACGCCACCTATGCCCTCGACTCGGGCCTGCGCCTCCTCCAGGCGCAGGTGCACAATGAGAACGGCACCCTTCACCTCTGCCATACCTCGTGCGGCCTGCTCGACGCCGGCCCGCTGCAGGACTGGTTGGCTCTGATTGCGGACTGGATGAACAAGAACACAAACGACGTCGTCACCATCCTCCTCGTCAACTCGGACGATGCCCCCGCCAGCGAACTCGGTGCCGCCTTTGAAGCGTCCGGCCTCGCCAAGCTGGGCTACACACCTCAATCAACATCGGCCACCAACAGCTGGCCGACGCTGCAGAGCATGATTGACGCCGGTACTCGCCTCGTCGCCTTTGGCACCAACTTCAAGTACTCGCCCCAGACGCCGTACCTGCTGCCCGAGTTTGACTACGTCTTCGAGACCCCCTTTGAGGTCACCACGCTCGACGGCTTCAACTGCACCGTCGACCGCCCCTCGCGCCTCAAGACCCCCGAGACCGCCTTTGCCAGCAACTTTCTCAGCCTTGTCAACCACTTCAAGTACAAGCCCATCATTGGTAGCGTACTTGTCCCCGACGTCGACAATATTGACACCACCAACAGCCCGGCCACCTCGACCGTTGGCAACCTCGGCAAGCATCTCGACGAGTGCAACACGCAATGGGGATCCAGGCCCAACTTTGTCCTGGTTGACTTTTGGGATCGTGCCAACCCCATTGCCGCCGCCGACAAGTTGAATCAGCTCAGCGACATTACTGGCCGCTCTACCTCGTTACCGGAAGCCTCTCTCGCCAGCACCACCTTGCGGCCCCTCGGCCGTGGCGCATTTGTTGCCCTTTTGGTAGCCTTTGTGTTGATGGCTTAAAATTGGCCCATGTCTTTGTTTTGTTTTGTGTTTTGGATTTATTATAGCATAGCAAGGCGTTTTGGCCTAGACGGAATAGACTGTAACTAGGGAACATTTTGCAGCCACAACTACATCACAGTAGGGCTAAAGTTATTTAGATGGAATTATTCCGCAATAGAGAGAAATTTTTATTCTTTTCTGCAACTTTTGAAGCAATTGACCTCACAATGCACGTTTGCCATCTAAAGTAGATAATAATCAGCATATACGGCTGCTCCAGGGAGGAGTGGGGTCCGGTCCGGCGCCGCCCACAGATTGCCACTTGCAGGTCGCCCAACATCCAACGCTCGACACATCCGTCGTTCAGCAAGCTTCATCTCTCCCTCCAACCTCCATCCGCCACTCACTCGGTACACCCAAATCCCTACGTCCCTAGCTATAGTCATACCCTCTAAAATGGACTACGAATCCCTCAAGACCCCGGCAGCATGCTACGCAGACTTTTGCCTCATTCCAGTACGACCTCCCCACCCGCCATCCTCACCATCAGTATATGCGCGCAAAAACGAATAGGGCAAACAAAGAAGAAGCCCCAACGGCGGGACACATTAGAGAACTATGAACTAACTCGTTCGAATCAGGTAGGAACAGGCAAAATCTCCGTCGCTGAAGAAGTCGCTCAGGTCCAGCGCGTGCTCAAGGCAAGCGGGCTCAAGTACACGATGCACTCGGCCGGCACGACAGTTGGTGCGTTTATCCTTTTCTTCCTGTTTTTTTCTTGGTTGGGGTGATGTAGCTAATAATTGGCTTGCAGAGGGTAACTGGGATGAGGTCATGACTGTCATCGGCAAGGCGCACGCCATCGTACATGAGACGGGTGTTTTGCGCGTCCAATCGTCCATGAGAGTGGGATCAAGGTGAGTCTTGAAAGTCTCTTTGAGTGGAATTTATAGCGGCATAAACGCTGACGGCAATCCTACTTTCAGGACTGATAAGAAGCAAACGGCCGAGGACAAGGTCAAGAGGGTCAATGACATTCTCGCCAAGGATGCTTGATTGGAACTTGAAAACTGCAGCACGGGTACAAAATATAATACAATAGTTAAATTAACAACCTTTTTTTCTTCAACTCTTATTTGGTTTTGCTTTTTTGCTATCTTTACAGATTACTCTCACTAGCACTACACCTCTCCTTTATAGATTGTCGGCGACGAAGGCGACTCCCAACGCGGGCTAAACTCGCAGCTTAACCACGCATTGTCATCTTCTTCTGCGAACGGCGCTGCTCTTTCTCGCGCTCCTTGTCAAGGTACTTCTTTTGGGCCTTGGCGTCCAGGCCCTTCAGGTCAGCATCACGCTTAGCCTTCTTGGCCTTCTCCCTCTCGGCAAGGCGGTCCTCGGCAGCCTCCTCCTCAAAGGACTTCTTGATCTGGTTCACCTTGGCCTCGCGAGGGGTGCGCAGCTTCTTGAGCACCTCGGGGCGGAAGTGGGCCTTCTCAACCAGGAGGTCGGGGATGCGCATAAAGTAGGAGAACAGGGGCAGGACGGCGTCATAGTTGTCACCCGAGGGCATGTTGTACTTGATCATGATGCGCTTGCGCGGCGTGGTCTCCTCGAGAGATCGCGGGCTGTCGCTGGGCTGGTCGCTGACGATGAGGTAGTGGAAGTCGTCGCCGACAGCCTTGACCAGATCGGCAAGCTCCTTGGTCAGGAAGGTGTCCGTGATCTCGGCGCTCTCGCTCATGACGCTGAGCCACTCGGGCAGCTTGGAGTTGTCCTTGGTGGCGGTCAGGGAGAGGTCGTAGCGGTCGTCACGGAGCTTCTGCATGCGGGACTTGTTGACCACTGCCCAGACGAAGCCGTCAAAGCTGGTCTTGCTGTCCTTGGGACGCTGCTCCTCCTCGGGGATGTCACGGCGCACGGGCACGGTGAGGCTCTCCTTGCCGTCAAAAGGGTAGATGACGGCCTCGACGGTGTCCTCGGGCGCAGCGCCGAGGGACTCGGCCAGGAAAGAGCCGGCCTTTTCCACGCCCAGCAGGATGGGGTTGAACTTCTTGGTCATGTTGATGTTGACATCCATGAAGGCAGCATTCTGGCGGCCAGTGGCGTACGAGGTAAACTCGGACAGCGACTTCTCGCGGAGGAACTTCTCGGCCTGCAGGCTATCGGCGTCCATGGTGACGCCGCGGTCAAAGCCCACAGAGGCAAACTCGCTCTGCATGGCGCCAGCATTGGCCCTCATCCACGCCTTGGCCTTGTTGCGGTTGGCACGCGATCCAATAAAGTGGAAGACGAAGAGGATGACCGTGGAAATGAGGATGAAGCCCTCAGCCTTGAACTCGGAGAGCGAGTGGCGCTCGTGGACATTGTACCACTTGGTCCAGGGCACGCCGGTCGAGACGGGGCCGGAGCCAGTCAAGGTGCTGGTGTCGGGGCCGGGCTCGGGGACCGGGTTCGGCGCGGCGGCAAAGTCGGCAAAGTCTAGATGGAACGGTGAGCGGCGAGTTTAATTGCGCGTGTGTGCAAGCTTCCGACAATGAATGTAGATCCGGGGAGCGGGCAAGGCAGGGCCAGGCGAGACATTTGCGGGCGGGTGCCTTGCAAAAGAGCTCAATTGGGCTGCGGCGGGGGGGTTAAACGTACCAGAATCCGGCTTCGCGGCGCCGTCTTCGGGCTTTGCGCCTCCAAAGACGTTCTTCAAGAGGTCGGCCATGGCTGTGGTTGATGGCGATGGGGGAGATCGGATGAGAGAGAGGAGTAGGAGGTGTCGAAGCTGTCAAATTCCCGTGTCGACAGGTTTCTATTCCGCGACGGCAGGGGTCCCGAATTGGGTTAGGCGCAGAACCCCATAAACGGCGGTGCAAGTACCCCAGGTACCACCAGTGCACCCACCCGCACCTATCGGCCACCTTAGGTCGTAGTCGCAAGTCTCTGTTATACTTAGATAAACAACTTTTCTAACTAATATTGGATTAGTACCTTATTACTTTCGATAATATAGCGCTGTGACCTTTACTGCATTACTCTATAAGGGTATTGAATTAAGCTAAATTATATTTGCGCCTCCTGTGTAAAAGCTGTCATTATGACTGCTGCGAGTACATAGTATTTGCAGTAAATATGAGAAGGAGACCAGGGTTTTTAGTCGCTGCGACGGTGATATCGAGAGGCTGGAGATGACGGCTTCTGCTGTAAGTCCATACAACAGTACGATCAGTCTTCCAGTCCGGTTCGCCCACACGAAGAAGCGCACATCATGACCTTGACAGTTCGTTCTAGTCAGAGGCTCGTTTCCCTAGTCCGAGAGGTTTTCTTGAACAACTGGTCCTCTGGGTCCTCGGCAGGGTCATGTTTCCACATGAGGTGATCCACAAGTCCTTCACCGTCCCTCTCAAACACAATCTTGAACAGACTTGGAAGGAAAGGGTACGTAAACTTGGCCTTTTTGGCCTGGTCATCGCGAGACATGAGCCAATGGAACGTTTCGCCCTCGAGGAATTGGAGATCCCAGGCCTGCGACTCGATACCTTGAAACACGACCTGCAACGCCTTCTTGTCATTGAAGCGAATTACAATCTTGAAGTCCAAGTCCCCGGCAAACTGGTAAATGCCGATGTAGTCATCGAGACTTTCAGGTGGCGTGCTGCTGTTCCTTCGCAACTGATCAAACGTCTTCTGGAGCTTGGGATAACTTTGGACGTGATTTTGGGCGGCCTCCTCGACAAACTGCATAATGTCCACCGGGGACGGCGTCTCGACCAAGACCTCGATAAGAACATGGCCAATCCATGCGGATGGATCAGCCAGGCCGATCGAGTTGGTCAAAACCGCAATTCCAACATCGATCTCTGGAAGCATGGCAAAAAAAGATGTGTACCCCGCCAGACTACCGGGGTGGGAGATGACGAGCCGTGCGTTCCCGCCAGGAACGAGGACAGGAAGCTCTTTGGCAAACATGCCATTGGCGCCTGTGCCGGATATGACCCCGGGAAGCTGATGTCTAAAGAGACCAAGTCCATAGGACGATTCCCGGGTAGACATCACCGTGAAGATATGCCCGGCAAGCTGCTGGTCTATACCTTTGAGCTTAGGCGCCTTCGCGTCTGCTGAGGCTGCGGAGCTCATCATAGCCGACGCGTAGGCCAGGAGGTCGTTGACTGAGCTGAGAACTCCCTGCGCAGGGCCCATGATAGTGCCGCTCTGGGCTTTGGGCCTAGGAAGCTGGTAGAAGTCCAGGTTATCCAACGCTACGTACGGCTTAGCAACTCTCAAGTGAGGTACCGATCCGTGAATGGCAGTTGTTGACTGCAGCCCCAGTGGTACTGTGATTGAACTTGAGATGTATTCTCCATAAGTCTGGCCACTGACTCGCTCGATGACTTCGCCTGCAACTGCGTAGTTCCAGTTGCTGTAGTCAAACTGGCCGCGAAACAGCCCCACAGGCTTCAACTGCGAGTAGGCAGAGAGAGTCTGATTCTTGTCTAGTATCAAATCTCCGTCAGAGCCGTACCACCAATTATTAGACCGTGACAAAGCAAGTCGGTGAGTAAGAAGGTCCTCAACCGTGGCTTCGCTAGCGACGAGAGGGCTGCGACTGCGGAAGTCTTGCAGAATGTCCTTCAGGCGAGTGCTCCATTCCAGCTTCTTGTCGCTGACGAGCTGTGCGATCGCGGTTGCAGTGAATGTCTTTGAGACAGACCCGATGCCATAGATGGTGTCAGAGTTGGTCGGGAGAGACGCCTCGAGGTCACTGAAGCCATAGTTGAACCGGTGAATGACATTCCCACCCTGTGAGACACCCAAGGAGAGCCCAGGAACCCCAGACGTCTTGCATATCTTCTCGATGGTAGGATTCAATGAGACGAGGCGTTCTGTCAGGGTCGGGGTCATTTCGCTGCAACTGGTCAGCAGACGAAGCTTGGCCCACCACTCTGGACAGGTGTCGTACGGTGCTGTTGCGTCCGTTCGAGGGAGGTGTTAAGCTGTCGTAGCGGGTTGTAAGGCGGCGTTAGCTTGATTGTATAAAGCAAGTCAAGACGTATAGAATCGCGACGGTGTTGATAACTCGGCAGATGCGGATGCGGCGGTACGTCAGTGCGCTATTCGCATGTACGGTGTGCTATTCAGGTTGCTGTCGGGACGCAGGTTGGGCAGTGCGAGGAAATGAGAAACCTGTGCTACGTGAGTTGGGCAATCGCTTAGAGGTTCAACCAACGCAATGCTTTGACCAGGCGGGGGCATGCGTTAGTTGGTCACACTGCAGACGCCGGTCCTGGCTTTGCTGCACAGCCTTGAGGCGTCATGTATATGGCCATATGTGATCATACGCGGTGTACAGTTAACAAGCCAGGACAGTGGTGGAATACATTTCGGGTTAAAGAGTTACAATCTGGTCCAGCATTCAGGAGCAAGTTTTGTACAAGAAAGATGTATTGCTATCTAGTATAATAATGCTCGCTCTAACATGCCGTGAAACTTTATTAGCCCAAAAAAGATGCTTTGCTTGGCTCGTTCAAAAAAGAAGCTTTAAAAGAAAACCAACGTAAAACCCCAGAGCCAGGCTATGCAATAAACAAACGTGAGTTCCGACTTTATTCTAAATCCAACGCTCCAAAACTCCTGCGAGAAAAAAAAACAATAAGAACTTTTTTTTGGTGACTCTTTTAGAAACTGAAAAGGCCGCTGCGGCGCTTGCCGAGAGGATAAATAATCAAGGCACTCATAAACAGGCCGACAGCAATGCCAATGGCAATTTGAATCATCGAGGCAGCGACATCAAATACAACCGTGCTGGTAGCACTGGCTGCATCGCTCGCAGAAGGTGCCGTTCCATTGACCAACTTGGTCGCGTTTGTGAGCATATTTGCCGTTCGAAGGCCGCTCAACAGACCGCCAGTCGAGGCCAATCCTCCCGGAACTTGGACGAAAATGGCGGGAATGAGGGTTGCGGCGGCGACGCCGTGACGGATGCGCGAGTGCAGATTGGCCAGTACGCCCACAGCCAGAGCACCGAGAGTGTTGGCAATCTGCGGGCTGGCCACAAACTTGACACTGCTAAAGTAGTTGACAATATAGCCAGTAAACGCAATGATGACCATGACGGGCATCTGTCGCCATTTAGCCTGGTACAGGATGCTGATGCAAATGATGAAGAATGGGACAAAGATGAATCCCAGCTGGGGTCCCAGAGGATCTTGGCAGGTGACGTCGGACGTGGCATTCTTATCGAAAAGTCCCCAAAGGGAGGCTCCAACAGTAATGCCGAATCCGAGAAGAAGGGAGTAGATGATGGCGTAGACAATTCGAATGGATCCTGGGACAATGGCTCGGGACTGTAATTCGAGTGATGAGCACACTATGTGAATGTTAGCAAATGAGGAGCATTCTACAGGATATGGGGAAGGGTATCACTTACAGACTGAATAACCAGGGAGCAACATGACAATGCCACCCTGGGCCATCGACGAGAAGCAAAACAGATTGCCGTTGGCAATACTGCCAAAGGCTCTGGCCATGAAGCTGACCAAGACCGTTGCGGTAACCTCGAAGACGTTGCTGTACAGGTTCGACCGGGGCGCCACAATCAGCTGCAGGGCGCCAACGGTGCATCCGAAGCAGAAGGTCAGCGGCAAGTCGATGAGGCGAGCCTTGAAAGAAAAGGGCGCACAAGTGGCGCTGGTCAGTCCAAAGACGATGACTCGTACCCAAGCAGGGTACTTTTCCTTGGACTTGACCACCACATCCAGTCTTTGGGTGCCTTCTTCGACGCCAATGACATCGTGCATGACCTCTTTGTAGATGTGATGAACGTCCCGGAGCTTGCCAAGATCGATTCCTTGCGTGGCTCGGACAATTTTGACTTCGGTAGTATGGGTGGACATGTCATCAAAAGAGATAATCATGCATCCCGGCAAGTAGAGAAACTGGCCTTCGATTTCCAACACTCGGGCCGACATGCTGAGGTACTCCTCCAGTCGATGCGTAGGCGCACCAAAGAGCATCAGGGCCTTGCATAGCTTGATAATGTACCCTTGGCGGGCCAGCGTCTCAGCAATGTGCACGGTGATGCGCACCTCTTCCTTTTGCCAGTTGCCGCTGGACTGGCGCTTGGCCTTGGGACGCTTTTTCTTGCTGTCTGGCGTATTTGGGTTCGCCAGCCTCGCCGAGGCCTCAATGAGATTGGACAGGGTTTCCTGCGAGCGGTTCTGCTCGTACCACTTCTTGCGGCTAGGGGTTGCGTTGCCAGACTCGGAGCCAGAGGTGTGGCCGGTAGAGGAGGTAGAGCGGTTCCGGCTGTGGCCACGCATCTGGGCAATCTCGGAGGGCTTGTAAAGCTTGAGCAACTGGGAGAGGACGCCGCCGCGGTAGCGCTCGGGGGCTGGGACGTTGTAGACGCCGTCATAGTAGCCATTGTTAATATCACTGGGCATAACCTGGTGGCTGCTGGCGCCGTGGGTTTCGTCCTGGCCAACGACGGTCATGCTGTCGGTGCTCTTGTTTGCATTACGATACGTATGCGCCCTGACGAGGTCGTGCGCAACGTCCTTATTATCATGTTCTTCCTGGGCGGCTTCGTCATTGGGCTGAATCAGCTGCCAATCATCGCGCGAGGGTGTCTCGGCAGGTGCCAAGGTTTGCATAGGAATGCCGCCGTCCTGCGCCAGAGACTCTGCGTCGCTCCAGTGCGGGTCGTGGTGAGAGTCGAGCGAGGTGCGCGAGTGGGTGGGCGAGCCGCGCTGCAGCTTGTCGGCCACCTTTCTGGCTCGCTCCTGCGCCGCGACGGCCGACACTTCCTTTTCAAAGTCGTCCTCGCCGTCCTGCGATGCCGTGTCGCGATTAAACGTCCTGGTGGTGGGGATGGAGCCCGATGACGGGTTGCGTAGCGCAGACGGCCTCGGTGGCTTCGGGGCCGGTGAGGTGCGCCTGTCTGGCACCTGAAACAGAGGAATGCGTGGCTGCTCCGGAGGCTGGTTTGTGGCCGCAGCATTGCTGTTGAAGCGCACGCGGCCTTTTTCCTTCTTGACGGCTGCTGCAACGGCTGCGGCCGTTTCGGCGCTCGACTCGCCCAGCGGGAAGTCTGCGGTGGGAGGCCATGCTTCGAGATATTGGCTGAGTTCTTCGTCGGTAGGGCGCATGATGCCAGAGGCGAGGTCGGGGTCCTCGGGCGGTGGCGACGCGGGCGAGCTGCCCGACGCCGACCCCATGTTGGAATCCATGTCGTTTCGAACCTGCTGCTGCTGCTGCTGCTGCTACTATTCAGCCAAAATCATAAATGTACGAGTATGTCGTATGTCGTAATTCTGTTTCTCTCGGTAGGGGCCGTTTGCTCCGGCCGCTCAGCGTGGGAGCTTTGCCTGGCCGGCTTGGCGCGCGAGCCGTGGCGGGACAAGGGCAGGGCGACGCGAGGGCGAGTGAGACGTCGGCGGCGCCTTGGGGTGGTGCGCAAGATCGATCGACAGGTTCAGGTTCGGGTGCAGGGCCGCACAGAGGAATGAGGCGGCGTTTTGGCTTTGAATTAGAGTCCGACAGATGTTGGAGGCAAGAATGGAAGAGCCGTCATGGCTATTTACGAGAGAGGGGAGGGAGGAAAAGGAAAACCCAAACTCCCAAAATCTGGGTACGAGTAGCAAGCTGCCTTGGCCCGCCACCATAATAATAGTTTTGCGTACTCCGTACTCCGTACACAAAGCAGCATCTCCGTAAATACTGAGCCTGGTTCCACCGTCCAGCCAGCGTTAGAACCCCGAAAATGCACACGATCGAGGGTTTGCGGGCCTCGACAGCGGTCGGTTTGCAGTCGAGACCGTTGTGGCGCCGGATCCGACAACCGCGCCAGCGAGTCAGCGGGCCCCAAACCGCCGCTTGTCCCGGTGCGTCGCCTCTGCACCGGCACCGCAGCACACCGCACCCGCCTGGCCACCACCTGGCCACCGCCTGGCCGCGCTGGCCGTGCGCGACATGACGTCAAAGGGGGGTGTTTTGCATTGCTTGCAACCCTTGGTTTTGGGCGCGAACTAGGCGTGCCACGGCGCCGGGAACTGCAACAGACTGCAGAGCTCCTCCCACCCTTTTGCTGGGCCATTACGAGTATTGTGGTGCTTTGTAGTCAGTAGTTTGTTCATATCTTGTTTGGTACGGAGCATGTAGTACGGCCAGGCTACCTACTTAAAGAATGCCCCCTCCCTCCCTGCCTCGCGCTGGTGCATACACCTACGTGGCCCATGTTACATGGAACGAGCAATGGAAGACGCCTCAAATGGAAGGCCGCCCCAGAAGGCGCAGCATGATACGAGGATCGATGAGTCCATCATGATGTGAAATTGCATACCCCGTCCATACCATGGATGCCATGTGCCTTGGCTGCAACTTCTGAGGCGTTGCATTGGCATCCCCGCAAGGACAAGACCCCGACCCGGGCGCTACGGGTTGTTAGTCTCGGGGGGTCACGCACAATCTGTCGTTTCTTTTCCTGTAAAGGAAACTGCACCACCAGGCTAACTAACCCCCCATGTTCTCCGCGTGCTACTGTGCTACCGTGGGTTTGTGTGTCTGCCGGATGACGAGCTTTGCACCTCGCGTGTTCCCAGCCAGGTGCCGCCATTGGCCACTGACGACTGATTCCCAGCGTCCCCTGTAAAGTGCTTTCGGTACGGAGTAGTCATGGGACAGATGCACCATGTTCCTTGTTCCCAAAATTAGGCGGCTCGATCCAGGGTTCTCTCCCGCCGAGTCAGTTCCAGATTTGATTTTCGCCGGTGCCGGGACGCCGGACCGGCGCTTAAAGTTTTTTTTTTTTTTTTTTTTTTTTTTTTTTTTTTTTTTTTTCTTGCTCCCAGCCTGGGCCCCCCCAGCCTCCTCATCCATCCCCCTATACTTTCCTCTCCCTCTCACCCTCGTCTTCAATTCTCTGCCTTCTTTCTCCCTCTACCCACAAAATCACGGCTATAATGGGCAGTGAGTGGTTGTCTTTTTTTTATTT